>CM056383.1:65908099-66148061 GCA_029718625.1 Synaphobranchus kaupii
TTCATTTTCTGACTGAGGAAATAATTTCACAGAAAATAAATTATTATTTTGTCGAAAAGGGGGGGACTTCTGGAAAACGCTATAATACAGTAGAGATTACCTAACAAAGCAAAGAGTGTTAAACAAAGCACTCAAACTTTAATGGTTTCCAAATGATTCAAGTTAACATCTTTTTTTTATTTATTTGCAATTATAACAAGAAAAAAAAAGAAAAGAAAAAAAAGAAAACAAGTTAATCAAAGAAAGGAAAAAAAAATATTAAAAAATTTAAAAAATAAAAATGATACAAGTTAGCATCTTCAATCCTCAAACAATCCAGGACTCATGGTTAGCCATGCGTTAATGGATAGGGACAGGAGAGGCATTGCATTGTGCAGATTAATGCGGTTTGAGAAGCACCGCATTGATTGACTTGCATCATTTATCACCATGCAGAACTGGAGCGGGCAGTACGTGAGCAGATGTAGTTAATTAAACGGGGGGGAGGCCACATAGAAAACACGACTCTATGCAGTGAGCTTAATCCCATACTGCAAAAAGCACTGGGATGGACAAATTTAATTCTCTGGAACAGTGAATTTGCTAAGCAAATCTTCATCTAAAAGTAAAAGAATTGCATTTTTATCAAAATTAATCATCTAAGTCCCGTGCTACATTACTGGATTCCAAAGTACAACACAACCGTGATATAAAAGGTACGCTTCTACTTTTCTTTTAAAAACTGACAATTGAAGAATTATTTGGCAATTGATGAATATCTTAGGTTTATGACATCATCGTGTAAACTACTGTCTGGAAGAGTATTTGTTTTTTCTTACTTGCAGATTCAGTCTGTGTTGAGATAAACCGATGCATTTTTTACCTTTATTATCAAGATATCCAGAACATCTTCTCATTGACAGCTGCTTTATCACTTCATCCATGGAATCTCATCCTGAAAAACATTTATTGAAAACCAGTTTGGGTTTTTGTTTTAGGCTATTATACAATTTTTTATAATTTGCTATAGGCTATATATGCTATAGGCCATATGCTATGGGCTATATTTCATGCCTGAAATACAGCGTCCAGTAAAACAGTAGGCTAGGCTACCATTTTCAGTGCAAAAACAAGCTCTGAGACAAGAACAATCTGTTAAATGCCTACTGACAGATGATACAGTTGTGCAACGTCATTAGTAATTGACATCGCTTAAACTGACGCTTGACTGAGAAAGGACTTTCATTTGCGTAATGCATGTTGCCTCAATTCCTCCGTCCTTGCATCTCTTCCTCACGTCCTCCGTTGGGAGGAGCTAAGGACCGAGGAAAGGACACAAGGAATTGCATATCTTAACAAGGGGAGCAGCGCTCCTCCACGTTCAATGACAGTTCTAACACTGGGGGTAACATGTATCCCCGTTTCCTCCCAAACATGTTATTGCTGTCATATTCTTCTTGTCATATGATTTAATTACTTAATTTTTACTCGATGATACAATAAAACTGACACAAAAAAAGTGTTAATTTTTCCTCTGAAGCACACATTATTTTGGGCTTGTCTGCCACATTCTCTTGAGAAAAAGATACACATAGCCAAGCTACATAGACAAATGTTGGAAACTATGGATAGCATACAGTTTGGGAAAGTGTTTTTTTCCTGAATAATATGAGTCAAAAGCTTCTCTGTAACTAGACATCCATGTGAATAATTTGGTTTGCAGACAGATTTAGAAAGTGTGTTTGTTTAGGAAATATATGCTTTTTTTCATGTTTAAAACATTTTGTTCAGTTACAGTTACTAGTGTAATGATCCAAAGTTCTGTAATGTTCCATATTTGCCTGTGTGTTGACAAGGAACTTCAGAGCAGACCAAAAGGCCATCCATTTTGTGAGGATGACTCAGCAAAGCATAACCAACCCAACTCAACCTTCCCACTGTGCATCAAGGATCATACAGAACACCAGCTCCCTCCCATCTCCCAGAGGAACCTAGCAAGCCCCAGCTCTTAGCAGCATGCACATGGACCAAGACAGGTTACCAGACCTATCATGCCATGCTACCGCTTGAGAACTGTATCACAAAAAAGTAATCCCGGGTACACTGTGGTTGACGCTTTAAATCTTTCAGATATTGCTGTGTCCTGCATTGGCAATGGCACAAATGTCCGACCCCTCACCTCGACACCATCTTGGATTTTCTGAAGGTAAGTGGGTTTTATTAAGTGGAAAAAAATCCGCACTGGCAGCTCATAAATTCTCACACACATGGAGTGGAATCAATGACAGACCTTATCTGATCTAGACAGAAATAACCTTGGTGTCACATTGTTAGGTTCTCCTCATGCCACACATCTGCTGCAGGCCCTCAGGTGATGTCACGGCTTCAGCTGAATGCAACTGTGACATCTCTCATCCTCAACACCTCAGCATCTTCCGGCTGCTTCTCGGCTCGTGTTAGCATCTCAGCTCCACTTCCACCGCACGCTTTACAAAACTGCAGCACAATCTGTTTTCTAATAATAATGTTAAGGCTTAGTACTGGACTGGACCCAAACACAAGACTCTGAGACAGGCTCGATGTAAACTCCACCAGGGAGTGGATTTATTAGACACGGCGAGTCAGGAAAAGAGCAAACAAAATGGGGAAACTAAAAGTGACAGACGGGAAATGGGGTTGGCAAACTAAACGGGGCAGCTGAGGAGTCAGGGCTGGAGCGGGCAAAACAGGAGGCAGGAGTAAGGAACAGAAAACAAACAGGTTATATTAAGCAGAGAGACAAACAAACTGGCCGGGAGAATCTCAAGACGGAGCTGAGACAACGGACTGGCGAAGAGGCAGTGAAACAAGGGAACTTAAATAAGGTGAGAAGACTAATTGAATAATACAAGGGAGTGAGGAATGTGTGCGAGAGGGAGAGTGATAGGCTAATGATAAGGGGCGAAAACAAGGAACTAAATGGGGAACCACGCCCAGCCTGCAACGAACACAGAAACGAGATGAACAGGGTAAACTGAAAAACACAACATGAAACATGAGGAATGGGAAAACGAAAGAAACGAAAGGGAGGTGGACTGGAGGGAAACGGCGGATGTTACAAATAAAATGTTTCACCAAAATGTAACAGACAGTCACCTTACCTTTACAAACTCATAGTCAATTCAGCAATGTGTCAAGGAAAAATAGCTATTATGATATGGATTGAAAAAAGATTGTATACATTTACCTGAAGTACATATATACTGTAATTAAGCAACATTGCTGCCGTAATTAGATAACTAGCTATGGCATTGGCAAGTTAAAGAACATAATTGTTTCTCTCTGAAGCTACACATCTCATGCAAATCATAGCTAAATAAGGTTGAAATCAAAGCAACTTAAACGTTGAGAACTAGCATCTTACATAGTAGTTGACAAATGGCATAGCTGTAGTGAGTAGCCAATTTATTTTTCTCATTTAGTAAGAGGTCTCTTTATGCAAGTGAAAAGACATTTTTAAACCATAATTCTTATTTTGTTTCGATTTACAAGGGAGATGGAGTTGACCATTTATGTTGCAGGAAGTGGCTGTTACCCAGCTAACTCTGTAATCCTGCTTTGTGAAATACCCCCCTGCTCAATCCCACAAGACCCCCATATAGTTAAATCCCAATCGTCAGTCGTCAATGCCACTTCAACAGTGTCAAAAATAAAGACTTTTCAACATCAAATTTTACAATAAATGGCAATGTTCGTTTAATTTTGGAAGGTAGAAAGTGTACCAGTATGTAAGCTAACTAGCCAAGTAGTGTAGGCCTATAATGGCAGTAGTTAGATATACGTTCAAATCTAGGATAAAGCTAGCATAGCCTATATATCATCCCCATCATAGCAATTGTTTAAATTGCTTACCTTTTCATTTTAAATGTCTTTTGAAAATGTATTGGCTGGCTAACAAAATAGTTTGCTAAATTTGTTTGGTTATATGAACATGTTTTTTTGTTTTTTTTATATTAATAAAAAGAACAATAACTAACGTTAGCTAATGGTTGGACAACTATAGAAACCTTCAAGTTATCCATCCATATCTACTGCTTATCTGGCAGCAGAGTGATGGGTTAAGGCTTGTTTGATACGTTGTTGGATCACAGACAACAGGAAGGCATGGCATGCAAAGGATATGCGACCAAATATTAAAAATGATTACTTTATTCTACAATATAATATGTCCAACCTCTCTAGCCAAAGGTACTTTCCTTCCCTCAGTAACTACTGGATGGCAGCTGCTGCCTCCAAGACTGCAAACAGTAGCCAGGTATTTTGCTTGTAGTTTGTTAATTCTTACAAGGATTGCCCTTTTGCACAAAGTGGGTCTGTCTTAAAATGGTGTGTATTTTTCCATAGAATTTTTGGAGGTGGCAGCTGCCTTTCAGTAGTCACTGGGGGAAGGAAAGTACCTTTGGCTAGAGAGGTTCACAGAACCCTGGGTTGAAACCTGCTGTGATTCGTCGGAGTAATGTGGGCGTTAGCGAAAGGATGTCTTAAAATGTGATTGGCTGGAATAGACTCAGTTTAAAAAAACACATATTTGTATACATACTTGATGTGAGGATTGTCTCAAAAATCAGCAAATAAATGCAAACAATTCCACACACGCCAGTTATTCAATCGGGAGACATTTGTTTGCAAATGCAAAAACATATTTGTGAATAAGTTTCATTTATTTGTGGGTCAGTTACATTTATTTGCAAATTAGTTGCAATTATTTGTGGATCAGTTGCATTTATTTGTGGATCAGTTACATTTATTTGTTGGTCAGTCACATTTATTTGTGGATCAGTTACATTTATCAGTGGATCAGTTGCATTTATTCATGGACCAGTTGCAATTATATATTTATTTTTGAGACAATAATACCCCCATACACCAGCCTCATCAATAATCATCCACAGGTGCGTAATGTTATTGTCCATATTGGTACCAATAACGCCTCAAAACAGTAATCTGAAGTAGTGAAACTTGATTTCTTCCAATTTTTTTAACTTTTTCAAGGGCAAGTGATACAAGACTGTTTATCTCTGGCCCAGTCCTCAACCTTAGACTGAGGGATAGGGCATTTTAGTAAAAGCAAAAGGTTAGTGTGCTGCTTTCATGACTTGACTTTCATTGATAATTTTAATCTTTTCTGGGGGCACTCCTTTTTTTTTAGAGATGATAAGCTGGGTGCAAGAAAATAAAATATTTTTATGTAGTGCATACAGCCCCACGTGACTGACTAGCTTCTGAATGGCCTAGAAGTCACACACTTCTGAATGCTTAGCCACTAAATAATGAATTATATTGCAGTTGTAATTCTACTTCAGCCGTTACAACTCCTATTCAACCTCTGCCATGTCTCATCACGACTTTGATTACCGCAAGGTCTTATAAGCATTATAAGATTCCTTGAGGGGTAAATTATTGTTACCTCACCCCTATTAATGTAGCTATCACTGATAAGATTACCCCCTCAATTTGCAAAGCAAAGATTAATTTCTAAGAAGTCCTTTGTTTTGAATGATCTTGATTGTTTGTTTGTTTCATTTCTGACAGAAACCTGGCTGAGAAGAGGAGAATATAACCAGCGGAATTAATTATGCCCTCCTGGCTATGAATTCATAAATTTCCCCAGACTAAACCAATGTGGAGGTGGAATTTGTGCCGTTTTTAGGAATACACTAAATTATCTACATTTGAACTACTCAAACTTATCTGTGCTGATAGTTCTACAAAACTGGCTTTTATTTATCATCCACCCAAAGGTCAGTTTATAGTCCAGCGGCGGGGTGTTTTCTACCCTGACCAGAGAGGGTTTTCAATTATTGCCTATCCAAAGCAAGACGAATTAATGAAAACTCTTTCAGCGTAGAAAGCCCATCCACTGCAATATCAACCTGACCATTGCAGTAGTTAAGGCCATTGTCTGTCTGCACAATTTCCTCAGAGATTTAGAGGTTGAACTCCCAGTAAATAACAGGACGTACTGTCCTCCAAATGCCATCGACAGCAAAGATGTCAACGGCAACGTTGTGAAGGGCAGCTGACGTCGGGAAGAGGAGAGGTCATGCCTCCAAGACATAACTTGTGTATTTAACACCTTTGGGGCCGATGCCCTGAGGACTACTTTATCTCTGAAGAGGCTCAACTGCCATGGCAGTGGGAGTATGTGGGCAGCACATAGGCTATTGCCACTTCGGTGGGTTTAATGGCGGGTTGTTGTGACCCAAATGAAAGGTGCATACTGCCCCCTACTGTGCTGGATTGTGGAACAGGAGCTTATCAAATTATTATTTAATCCTATGTGGGTAACCTTAAATAAATCACAAATACCCAAGTTAATAAACATCTCAAAGAAACACACCAAACACGAATACATTTTTTTTTAAACTACACAACGTTCAAGATTTAGCGCGTTTGCTTATTTCTTAAAGTTTGATGTGATCAGCTACATGATAGTAGGACATATATTTAATATCGTTTCAAATGATTGTTTGTCACTGCCTTAACTTTTTTTGATTGTTTCTCATCCTCGCTGTATGCGTCACATCTGTGAAATAAGCTGTAGTAAACAATTTTAAAAAATGTTTTTACGATGCCCAAGCCATTGTGTCAGGCCTCAAGACTCATTTCAATCACCACCATTTCACGCTAGTCAAAGACCTGACCAATCTAGCCTATATCCCAAGTTAAAACAATAAACTGACCTAGCCAATGGTCGTTAACTAACTTTCACCGGCACATGTAAGTTAGCTAGCTCGAAAATATAGCTGTATTGACTTGTTAAACAAACTGACCTACTCATTCTTTGATTGATTGTGGGTTGTTCCAATCAAGAATGTGTTCACTCCAGTACCACCGAGGTGAGATTACTTCAACATTTACAATGAAGGCATTCATTGGATGGAAATATTTGAACATTGCTTTAACAATTTGTTTTTTTCCAATTATGTATTTATATAGCCTAGGCCTGATTAATCTGTTGAGGTAGACCTATAGCCTATTATTTATACACATATGATCTACTGCAGGGGTCTTCAACCTTATCCTGCAAGGGCCGGTGTGGGTGCGGGCTTTTGCTCCAACCAAGCAGTTACACACCTGATTCTACTAATTAAGGTCCTTAGCAAAGACACTCGTGATTGATTAGTAGAATCAGTGTGTAACTGCTTGGTTGGAACAAAAGCCCGCACCTACACCGGCCCTTGCGGGATAAGGTTGAAGACCCCTGATCTAGTGTGTTCTGCATTACAAGTCTCATGCCAGTGTGGAAAGAAATATATAAACGGGGTTTGAGTAACATCTATCTTGAACAATATCTGCAGACCCACTCCACCTGGCAAACTCCATTTTTATTCTGCCATAAACGTCCCTAAGGCTCTCAAACCTTTTCATGAATTATTTTGCTAAAATATGTAGGGACAACGGAATTACACTTCCATGCATTCCACAGGAAACACAAGTGACATTTACAACACCACCCCAGCGTGAAGTCCATAGTTACAGTAAGCCAATCATGTAGCCTGGAAACGCGTAACGGACGATAAACTCTCTTTCCTCTCTTTCGCCGTTTTTCCCAGTTCTGGAGTCTTCCACCAACTTTGTGGACCGTAACTCCTCTCTATTGCCCCTTGTGCGACATGACCTGCTGGCCGCAGAGACAGAGAGAGAGAGAGAAAGAGAGAGAAGCAACTCACGGCTGGATCACACACAACCTGCTTGTGCCACAGCAACAGTTAGCCTGCCTTATGATGGCATCTAACCAAAGAATTTGGAAATGGAACTCAGCTAAGCATTCGCGACCGATGTGCTAGCTCCCAAAACCACTGAACAGCAAAAACTCCTGGACCTCCCAGACAGGCAAAAGACATTTGTTGCCACCAGCAAAAGGCCATCTACAACACGGACGAGACATCTGCAACACGGACGAGACATCTGCAACACGGACGAGACATCTGCAACACAAATTCCACCGGACTCCAGTAAAACTGATCAGACATCCCAGGCGTAGCTTAGGAAGTTTACTCTGAGCTGTTTGATTGTATTGACTTGTAATCATACTGTTATATATGGGGTGCCAAATGTAAAGTAAAACACAACACGTTTTTTCCTGTGTTTTTTTCTCAGATTTAGCATAAATGTGGCATTTTCCTAAGATTTATGCTAAATGTGAGTTTTTTTTTCCAAGATTTTACAGACATGCTAAATAAACCTTTTAGTTGATATTTTCAGATTTAATTGATAAATCTCAAATAAGCATTTCCTAAATATATAACTTAAATGTTAAATCTGAGTTTTCAAAAATAAATATTTAAAAAAATAAATATTTATTTATATCTTAAATCTTGCGTTGTAAAATAAATATTTATTTATATCTTAAATCTTGCGTTGTAAAATAAATATTTATTTATATCTTAAATCTTGCGTTGTAAAATAAATATTTATTTATATCTTAAATCTTGCGTTGTAAAATAAATATTTATTTATATCTTAAATCTTGCGTTCTAAAATAAATATTTATTTATATCTTAAATCTTGCGTTTTTATAAAACCAAGATTTAACATTTAAATAAATATTTATTTATATCTTAAATCTTGCGTTGTAAAATAAATATTTATTTATATCTTAAATCTTGCGTTCTAAAATAAATATTTATTTATATCTTAAATCTTGCGTTCTAAAATAAATATTTATTTATATCTTAAATCTTGCGTTTTTATAAAACCAAGATTTAACATTTAAATAAATATTTATTTATATCTTAAATCTTGCGTTCTAAAATAAATATTTATTTATATCTTAAATCTTGCGTTTTTATAAAAACCAAGATTTAACATTTAAATAAATATTTATTTATATCTTAAATCTTGCGTTCTAAAATGAATATTTATTTATATCTTAAATCTTGCGTTTTTATAAAAACCAAGATTTAACATTTAAATAAATATTTATTTATATCTTAAATCTTGCGTTCTAAAATAAATATTTAGAAAAAAATAAATATTTATTTATATCTTAAATCTTGCGTTTGTAAATTCAACATTTAGCTAAATCTAAATCTTTAGTTTAAATCTTTTGAAAGATATACTAATTAACCCCGCCCCTTGGTGACTGGTATCCAATGGAGGGAGGAGGGGAAATAGCTGGCTTTAGTGATGGGGGTAATTGAGGGTCTTCTAGCGAAGTGTGAAACTTGACGTTAATTTCTATATTAATTCCTGTTTGACACACATTATTTACATAACCTACACACAGATAGCATCTGTTATAATCATGTATGATGTCCAGAGAACTAACTAGATAGCATAGGCTACATTTTGGGCATACTGGCGTTTCCTTGACTGATTTCTTATGGTGAAGTTGAATATTGAACAGCCAGCCAAGCCAAACAACAAACTCGCAGCTTGATTCAATAGATGGTTAGTGACCTAGCTCGCTAACCTGTCTGTCGGTAATGTCATAAAATAGCAGGATTCTTGAAACAAACTCGAAACATTAAAACTTACCGTTTGCACTTAGGTCGCTAGCTAACGTTACTTGAGATAGGAAGCGAATTGACGTTGACAAACTGCATGGGGGCCAGCAGTCTGACACGACTGGTTAATATAGTCGCGAGTGTCTGGCTAGGAAGGGGTTCGCCTACTAATGTTATTACACATTGATATGGTTACAATTGCCTAGAAATACAGACAATACTTCTGCAAACCTTGCGTCTCCGTCAAGCTAATACGGGACTCGGTTTGTTCCGTATTTTATCTTCTACTGAAGTTTCTCAACAGGGGCACCAGAGGGCACTGGTGGACTTTAAGAGATGATCATGCTGGGAGACAAAAAAGAAAGGTCGAGAGGTGGGCTATCGTGTTATAGAATTCATAGAATTTTTATTTGGAAAAACTGTACAGTCCATGTGTGTCAAATGGTGTAGGCCTAGGCACCGTGTGCCTCAGTAGGTCACTATAGCAGAAATCGCAGAACTTTCATAAACATTCTATTGTCGCGCTACATATTATACACTGTGGTCGTTGTCGTTCGCAAAAAGTATAAAGGCATTCCAAAGACAGTTTACACTCAGGGGACAATGGAGGAAGAAGCAGCTTTAATAGGCTAGCCTACATCTCATTATGACTTCTGCTTTACCCTTTTTTTGTCGGAGGCCTCTGAAATAAAGTTTATAAATATCCATTTCGAGGGCACCGTATATTGTTTGGAATGTCATTCACTGCGTCTTTCATACACTTGTATGATTTGGGTTTTGAACGAGGTAGCAAATAAAACGTTTGTAATTAAACCTCAACATTACATTACAGTCATTTAGCAGACGCTTTTATCCAAAGCGACATACAATAAGTGCATACAGAAACGTCACTACAGAACAGATAAGACAAAGCACGTCCTTCCCATAACGTAGCAGCTATCCCTAGCAATGAACGTTGAACGTAGTTCACGGTAAGCTGTGGGTAAATCAGCTATACTACACTTCTATTCTAAATACTATTATATAGGGCTATAACATATAACATTGATGCAACTCATATTAAACGTTATTTAGTAGGAAAATCACGCGGGCATAGCCTACGTTAGGGATGTAAATAGCTAGCTACAAGACGGGACTCATTGGGGGAGCAGCCTACAATTCTCTAGTTAGAGCATGAGGTTCAAGAATGTGGAGTAGCCTATTTCACTCGCTATCAGAATGCCACGGATCAGATGGGCTGTCACTGAGTCTAATCACTAAATTTAATCTGGCAAATCTAAGTTAGCCTACTGTGAAAGCAAATAACTTTGCAATGCATTCAAAATGAATGTTACTGAATGGTGTGAAGTGAGCCTATAGCTACTGTAAAAATCAACAGCGCTCTTTCGTCATGTCCACTTGTTTATTCTCTTCAGCTTAATGTATCATGATAATTTTTTTATATCAAACTCAAAATTTTTCCAAATTTTCGGGAATTGAGTCAATGTCCATTCGATTTTTAGGCCTAAATTATCTTTAAGACAAAATATTTCAGCGAATGCATAGACTAGTAGGTGCGTTACTCTAAAAAATGTGTAGTCTTTTCCCCCACTCCAAAAGTGACGTGGTTTATGTAAATTTATCTGAAACGCAAAGAAAATGTTGTTATTGTTAATTTTTTTTGGAATACCCAATAAAAGATCATTTTTTCTCTGCTCGAAGCACGACCTGTGGGAGGCGAGGAACATCAAAGTCTACCAAAAAAAACAACAATAGACCTGGTCACTCTTCGGAAGAGAATACAAAACCTCCGCAGGGACGGCGTTATGGTGGACCTCAATAAATATAAAAGACTGACAAAAGAGAAATGGGGGGGGGGGGGGACGTGGACGACTGGAAAAAAACTTGATCATGTAGTCCACCCTCTAAAGACACACACAACCACATTTTACCGTTTTCATGGAAATGGAATAAATGACAATGTAGGATTACATTTCAATCGGAATTCAATAGTGTTTATTGTATTATTACACTTTATTATGATCATCATTATTATAGCTTGATGTAGGGACAGTGACCTTTTTTTAAACTAAAGGAATAAACTATAAAAGCACAGTAAAACGAATAGCATACATAATAAAAGCACAATAAAATAAAAGGACAAATATAGGACATTGAATTATTATTATTATTATTGTTTTATATTAATAACCACGTTCAGCACTTTGTATTTTATAGGCTACCGCGTAATTATTGTGGGAGCCGCTAGGCTAACTAAAATGTTATAATACTGACAAACATCCAAAAATGCTACGCAGACGATATAACATCGGTAAACATTAAAACATGCAAAATGACGGTGACATTGTTTTTCAACTCTATCCTTCACGTTGACAGATTATGATTTACTCTTGCAAACCACCGGTCCACAAAATGGTCATAGCAACAAATTAAAGTAGACTAACCCTTGTCAAATTAAATATTTACTTGCAATTGTGATTCATGAATTCTGAAAAAGAGCATGCGGTGTGAGGAATGTCAGAAAGACAAAGAAAAACGAGAGAAATCGTTAATAACTGGTATTATCGCTAGCTGCTAGAAGCTGCCAGCTTGCGAGGTGGGAGCTGCCAGTGAGGTGCGAGGTCTGCGAGCTCACAGCTCGCACAGAAGGATTGTAACCGCTCTCCAGTGGTTCTGTCCATAGTCACCGACACATCCACGCCTGCCTCCTGAAGTGTTTCTGATCTTTCAGACAGGTGTTTGGAGGTAGCATAGCAATGCATCTCATCGGTGAAGCCCTCTTAATCATTCTGCATTGAAATTATGAAAATAAGAATAATATTTGAGTTCCACAACTGTTCAATTCAATTCAACTGTATTTGTATAGCGCTTTTTACAGAGAACTGTCACAAAGTGACAGTCACAAAGACGCTGCACAGAGAAACAAGGAAAATTGAGCACAAAAAAAAAAACCCAGCCAGCAAAACGAGGTAAAAAAAAAAACTCCCCGGTGGGAAGAAAAATCACTCAACAGTGGCGAGAAAAAACTCCCCAATGGGAAGAAATCTCGGAAGGAACCTGGCTAGAGAGGGGGGGAACCATCCTTCGCTGGCCGGCCCGGTTTTAAACTAAGGGTGGGATGGATGGTAATATACTGTAATGAGAGATCTAATAGAACTAGCTGGTTATGGAAGCATATCCGCGCCAAAATTCAAATGAAAATGCAAATCGGCGATTGCATTTCGTTAACATACGATGCGCGCAAAAACCATGACATAATTCAAATGAAAATGCAAAAGGTGCACATTGCGTTTTCATTTGCAAGTTATTGTACGCACTTTATCTGACAATTTGAAAATGTTAATGCAAATCCATTTCACATTTAATTTTTCTCGCCCTCTACGACACAACCCTGCCATAATTTTAATGAAAATGAAAAAACCACATTTGCATTAGCAGTTTCTTGTTGCAATCGCATGATCCATGACAAAAAGGAAATGATAATTCAATTCGCCATTTAACATATCGTTTTCATGCTTTTGCGGCACAAGAGTGACATAATTCAAATGCAATGGCATTGTATCCGTTTGCATTATCATTTCCGTGTGGTCACGCAAAAATCCGAACTGCAAATGCAATGCAAACTGCAATGCAAATGAAAACTGTCAAAGCTGCCCATCAAGGCGGGGCCTCGAAGAAAGGGGCGTTACATAGGACTGTTCAAACCACGTTCGTATATAGTTCTGTGGTGTGAAAACACTGGGGAACGACCCCGGCGGGCACAACCAAAGATTTTTAGATATATGACACAACCGATTTTGATCTCCCTACTCACAAAGCCCGGCATCAACCTTGGGAATTTTACCTGTAGCCTCGGCTATTGTAATAATCTATATTTAGCCTAGTCATGAAGCAACATAGCCTACAGATGATTAAATATTTGTTTTTAATTATATTTTAATTGCATTATAACGTTACACCATAGGCTATCCTAGGCTACAACACAATTCACCGTCTTTGGTAGGCTACTAGGTAGGCTATTCGCACAGTCTCTGGAGCTTTCCAGATCTCAATGCTTTAAGACGAGGCGGTTAGCCTCTATGACACTGATTTTCCTGTTGTAGCCTAGTTTACACAAAACATTTTAATTTGTTCAATTTAAATAGGCTCTTGATTATTGAGAGAATGTAAAAATTAGTATTTTTAGAGGGTGTGCGAATACAGTGAGTTCCGACAGTAGCCTAGCCTATCCACACAGCTGTAAAAAATAAAATAATCCGTCAGTATTGGCACAGTGCCATTATGCTCAGTCTTTTAAGAACATAGGCTACAGAATCATTTTCATTTAAATAGGTCTACCACTCAGACACGATTAGAGACATAAGTACTTATTTTATTGATAGCCTGCTTATTTTAATTTAGTGACTGACATGGAATATAGGCTAAGCAATAGCCCAATGTTGGTTTATCACACAGCCCTGTCTAAGGCAACCCGGTGAACGGAAATCTATTGCCCTTACCTGCTTAGGCTACGCAAGTCCTCCCTGCTATTAAGGTTAAGTTAGTAGGAACAACGGGCTGGCTAGGATCATCGTAACGTTTAGGCTACCTCGTTTATAGTTTATAGCATTTAGCCTATAATCCCCAAACACAGAGAACAAGGAAATGTCGCTATCTAGCCTGGTAACTGCCCTGAACGACCGAAATCACAGACAACCATTATGTTCAGTGGTTTGAACCCCCCCCCCCCCCCCCCCCCCCCCCCCCCCCCCCTTGAACAGTCCCCCTGTAACGCCCCTTTCTTCGAGGCCCCGCCCTTGATGGGCAGCTTTGACAGTTTGCATTTGCATTGCAGTTTGCATTGCATTTTCAGTTCGGATTTTTGGCAGGGTTTTTGCGTGACCACACGGAAATGATAATGCAAACGGATACAATGCCATTGCATTTGAATTATGTCACTCTTGTGCCGCAAAAAGCATGAAAACGATATGTTAAATGGCGAATTGAATTATCATTTCCTTTTTGTCATGGATCATGCGATTGCAACAAGAAACTGCTAATGCAAATGTGGTTTTTCATTTTCATTAAAATTATGGCAGGGTTGTGTCGTAGAGGGCGAAGAAAAATTAAATGTGAAATGGATTTGCATTAACATTTTCAAATTGTCAGATAAAGTGCGTACAATAACTTGCAAATGAAAACGCAATGTGCACCTTTTGCATTTTCATTTGAATTATGTCATGGTTTTTGCGCGCATCGTATGTTAACGAAATGCAATCGCCGATTTGCATTTTCATTTGAATTTTGGCGCGGGATAATGCTTCCATAACCAGCTAGTTCTATTAGATCTCTCATTACAGTATATTACCATCCATCCCACCCTTAGTTTAAAACCGGGGCCGGCCAGCGAAGGATGGTTCCCCCCCTCTCTAGCCAGGTTCCTTCCGAGATTTCTTCCCATTGGGGAGTTTTTTCTCGCCACTGTTGAGTGATTTTTCTTCCCACCGGGGAGTTTTTTTTTTTACCTCGTTTTGCTGGCTGGGTTTTTTTTTTTGTGCTCAATTTTCCTTGTTTCTCTGTGCAGCGTCTTTGTGACTGTCACTTTGTGACAGTTCTCTGTAAAAAGCGCTATACAAATACAGTTGAATTGAATTGAACAGTTGTGGAACTCAAATATTATTCTTATTTCATAATTTCAATGCAGAATGATTAAGAGGGCTTCACCGATGAGATGCATTGCTATGCTACCTCCAAACACCTGTCTGAAAGATCAGAAACACTTCAGGAGGCAGGCGTGGATGTGTCGGTGACTATGGACAGAACACTGGAGAGCGGTTACAATCCTTCTGTGCGAGCTGTGAGCTCGCAGACCTCGCACCTCACTGGCAGCTCCCACCTCGCAAGCTGGCAGCTTCTAGCAGCTAGCGATAATACCAGTTATTAACGATTTCTCTCGTTTTTCTTTGTCTTTCTGACATTCCTCACACCGCATGCTCTTTTTCAGAATTCATGAATCACAATTGCAAGTAAATATTTAATTTGACAAGGGTTAGTCTACTTTAATTTGTTGCTATGACCATTTTGTGGACCGGTGGTTTGCAAGAGTAAATCATAATCTGTCAACGTGAAGGATAGAGTTGAAAAACAATGTCACCGTCATTTTGCATGTTTTAATGTTTACCGATGTTATATCGTCTGCGTAGCATTTTTGGATGTTTGTCAGTATTATAACATTTTAGTTAGCCTAGCGGCTCCCACAATAATTACGCGGTAGCCTATAAAATACAAAGTGCTGAACGTGGTTATTAATATAAAACAATAATAATAATAATAATTCAATGTCCTATATTTGTCCTTTTATTTTATTGTGCTTTTATTATGTATGCTATTCGTTTTACTGTGCTTTTATAGTTTATTCCTTTAGTTTAAAAAAAGGTCACTGTCCCTACATCAAGCTATAATAATGATGATCATAATAAAGTGTAATAATACAATAAACACTATTGAATTCCGATTGAAATGTAATCCTACATTGTCATTTATTCCATTTCCATGAAAACGGTAAAATGTGGTTGTGTGTGTCTTTAGAGGGTGGACTACATGATCAAGTTTTTTTTCCAGTCGTCCACGCCCCCCCCCCCCCCCATTTCTCTTTTGTCAGTCTTTTATATTTATTGAGGTCCACCATAACGCCGTCCCTGCGGAGGTTTTGTATTCTCTTCCGAAGAGTGACCAGGTCTATTGTTGTTTTTTTTGGTAGACTTTGATGTTCCTCGCCTCCCACAGGTCGTGCTTCGAGCAGAGAAAAAATGATCTTTTATTGGGTATTCCAAAAAAAATTAACAATAACAACATTTTCTTTGCGTTTCAGATAAATTTACATAAACCACGTCACTTTTGGAGTGGGGGAAAAGACTACACATTTTTAGAGTAACGCACCTACTAGTCTATGCATTCGCTGAAATATTTTGTCTTAAAGATAATTTAGGCCTAAAAATCGAATGGACATTGACTCAATTCCCGAAAATTTGGAAAAATGTTGAGTTTGATATAAAAAAATTATCATGATACATTAAGCTGAAGAGAATAAACAAGTGGACATGACGAAAGAGCGCTGTTGATTTTTACAGTAGCTATAGGCTCACTTCACACCATTCAGTAACATTCATTTTGAATGCATTGCAAAGTTATTTGCTTTCACAGTAGGCTAACTTAGATTTGCCAGATTAAATTTAGTGATTAGACTCAGTGACAGCCCATCTGATCCGTGGCATTCTGATAGCGAGTGAAATAGGCTACTCCACATTCTTGAACCTCATGCTCTAACTAGAGAATTGTAGGCTGCTCCCCCAATGAGTCCCGTCTTGTAGCTAGCTATTTACATCCCTAACGTAGGCTATGCCCGCGTGATTTTCCTACTAAATAACGTTTAATATGAGTTGCATCAATGTTATATGTTATAGCCCTATATAATAGTATTTAGAATAGAAGTGTAGTATAGCTGATTTACCCACAGCTTACCGTGAACTACATTCAACGTTCATTGCTAGGGATAGCTGCTACGTTATGGGAAGGACGTGCTTTGTCTTATCTGTTCTGTAGTGACGTTTCTGTATGCACTTATTGTATGTCGCTTTGGATAAAAGCGTCTGCTAAATGACTGTAATGTAATGTTGAGGTTTAATTACAAACGTTTTATTTGCTACCTCGTTCAAAACCCAAATCATACAAGTGTATGAAAGACGCAGTGAATGACATTCCAAACAATATACGGTGCCCTCGAAATGGATATTTATAAACTTTATTTCAGAGGCCTCCGACAAAAAAAGGGTAAAGCAGAAGTCATAATGAGATGTAGGCTAGCCTATTAAAGCTGCTTCTTCCTCCATTTTCCCCTGAGTGTAAACTGTCTTTGGAATGCCTTTATACTTTTTGCGAACGACAACGACCACAGTGTATAATATGTAGCGCGACAATAGAATGTTTATGAAAGTTCTGCGATTTCTGCTATAGTGACCTACTGAGGCACACGGTGCCTAGGCCTACACCATTTGACACACATGGACTGTACAGTTTTTCCAAATAAAAATTCTATGAATTCTATAACACGATAGCCCACCTCTCGACCTTTCTTTTTTGTCTCCCAGCATGATCATCTCTTAAAGTCCACCAGTGCCCTCTGGTGCCCCTGTTGAGAAACTTCAGTAGAAGATAAAATACGGAACAAACCGAGTCCCGTATTAGCTTGACGGAGACGCAAGGTTTGCAGAAGTATTGTCTGTATTTCTAGGCAATTGTAACCATATCAATGTGTAATAACATTAGTAGGCGAACCCCTTCCTAGCCAGACACTCGCGACTATATTAACCAGTCGTGTCAGACTGCTGGCCCCCATGCAGTTTGTCAACGTCAATTCGCTTCCTATCTCAAGTAACGTTAGCTAGCGACCTAAGTGCAAACGGTAGTTTTAATGTTTCGAGTTTGTTTCAAGAATCCTGCTATTTTATGACATTACCGACAGACAGGTTAGCGAGCTAGGTCACTAACCATCTATTGAATCAAGCTGCGAGTTTGTTGTTTGGCTTGGCTGGCTGTCAATATTCAACTTCACCATAAGAAATCAGTCAAGGAAACGCCAGTATGCCCAAAATGTAGCCTATGCTATCTAGTTAGTTCTCTGGACATCATACATGATTATAACAGATGCTATCTGTGTGTAGGTTATGTAAATAATGTGTGTCAAACAGGAATTAATATAGAAATTAACGTCAAGTTTCACACTTCGCTAGAAGACCCTCAATTACCCCCATCACTAAAGCCAGCTATTTCCCCTCCTCCCTCCATTGGATACCAGTCACCAAGGGGCGGGGTTAATTAGTATATCTTTCAAAAGATTTAAACTAAAGATTTAGATTTAGCTAAATGTTGAATTTACAAACGCAAGATTTAAGATATAAATAAATATTTATTTTTTTCTAAATATTTATTTTAGAACGCAAGATTTAAGATATAAATAAATATTTATTTAAATGTTAAATCTTGGTTTTTATAAAAACGCAAGATTTAAGATATAAATAAATATTCATTTTAGAACGCAAGATTTAAGATATAAATAAATATTTATTTAAATGTTAAATCTTGGTTTTTATAAAAACGCAAGATTTAAGATATAAATAAATATTTATTTTAGAACGCAAGATTTAAGATATAAATAAATATTTATTTAAATGTTAAATCTTGGTTTTATAAAAACGCAAGATTTAAGATATAAATAAATATTTATTTTAGAACGCAAGATTTAAGATATAAATAAATATTTATTTTAGAACGCAAGATTTAAGATATAAATAAATATTTATTTTACAACGCAAGATTTAAGATATAAATAAATATTTATTTTACAACGCAAGATTTAAGATATAAATAAATATTTATTTTACAACGCAAGATTTAAGATATAAATAAATATTTATTTTTTTAAATATTTATTTTTGAAAACTCAGATTTAACATTTAAGTTATATATTTAGGAAATGCTTATTTGAGATTTATCAATTAAATCTGAAAATATCAACTAAAAGGTTTATTTAGCATGTCTGTAAAATCTTGGAAAAAAAACTCACATTTAGCATAAATCTTAGGAAAATGCCACATTTATGCTAAATCTGAGAAAAAAACACAGGAAAAACGTGTTGTGTTTTACTTTACATTTGGCACCCCATAGTTATAGCTATAACCTAGCTGGGCCTATTGTTCTATAGCTAATACCCTGTCTAACTACCCAAAGCTTTGCGCTTCCTAATCATTTTGGAGCAGCTGAGCTGACAAAAGTACAAAATAATTTCTCTGTCAAAGTGAAAATGATCCAGACACTGTCTAGCAATTAATCTTAAAACATCCATTATTGGTCTGTATATCCCTTCTTTTCTTTGCCAGCAGCCATACCACCATGCAATCTGCTCCTGCTGAATGGCTGAAGCTAAGCAGGTGTGGGCTTGGTTAGTACTTGGATGGGAGGCCTCCTGGGAAAACGAAGTTGCTGCTGGACGTGGTGTTGGTGGGTCAGTAGGGGGTAGTCTTGCCTCTGGTCAAATAAACCTCAGTGCAGTGATGTGCAGTGATAACCGAGGTCCTGACTCACTGTGTCATTAAAGATCCCGTGACACTTATCGCAAAGAGTAGGGGTGTCCTGGCTAAACTCCCAATCCAGGCTCTTTCAATCTGCCACCTAATCATCTCCCAGTTTAATTGGCTGACAAATTCTTCTCCACCTCAGCTGATGTTTGGTGAGCATTCTGGCACAAAATGGCTGCCGTTGCATCACCCAGGTGGGTGCTACACATTGGTGGTGGTCGCGATGTGTTTCCCCCTCATCATTGTAAAGCGATTCGAGTGTCGAGAAAGGCGCTATATAAATGCCAGGCATCATCATCATGCCTCCTCTTCCTTAAACACAAGAACATCCGTTACACAGCACTTTATAACACAATTATACCATTGCTTGAATAAATACTCGATTCTGATTGGCTGGAGGGTCAAAATCTTCAATGCTTTTTTATTTTATGCAGCGTGTTTTAATCTTGATGTATTTTATGCTTCAGTAGAATATCAGTAGACATGACATAGCAGAGTCCATGATAAATTGAGCCATGGGAGTCCTGCAGTGTATAGGCATAAGCTAAAACTAGTATAAAAAATCCATTCAATTTAATAGAAATGGAAATATTCAAGAATAAAATAAATAAATTAAAAAAAATAAGCATTCTGCATAATATCCGGACAATCAGTGTTGTCGCTCTATAATGCCATCTGTATATAAATTGTGGTGTAAAATGGTATTGGCAATGTGATTGTGGAAAATTTAGCTGCATGCCTAGGTATTTGCAGGTGAAAAGTCACAGAATTTATGACTGTACAAAAAGACAATGAATGACACATGATGAAATATAAGAGACCCTTGGATGCTGAGGACAGTGATATAAATATCCAGGGCATCTAGATACTTTGATGTTTTACATATTGTTATTGTACGTTCATTTCATTGGTTCAAGTCCATTACCGCTGCACAAGATTTTGTGTATCTGAATCGTATCAATCTCATCTCCAGGTTTAAAATTTGTATGAATCCAAAAGTATTGCATGTTCCTAAGGCTAGAACAGCTTATGTATGAGCTAGAGTAAGACAATATCTCCATGATGAAGGCATCAGAATTTTGGCTTGCAGCTGAATTTCCAGCTTAGAGGAACACACCATGCCAGAGTACACAGACATAAAAAACCAGAATCTGGCCAATAGCAAATTCAATCGAGTCACAGTTCAATCTGTTCCAAGCTTGAAGCAAGTGGAAGGCGTAACTGCAGAAACAAGTCCACACTGAACAATGTCAGTTTTAAATGAACCCAGGTCATATTAATTTTGCTAATTGAACAATGAGCACATTTTATCCATTATGGTCGTATACAAACCCTATTAAGAGTTGAATTAACAGGGAACATTTCACTTTGAATAGTGCGCAATGTATAGAGATCAGTGTTTATTGATGGCTCTTTGACTGGCTGCAATTTGGGTTATACAAAGGGTTGACACGGCAAGACGAAGAAACACAGGGCCAGGTTACTTGAGTAGATGTAAGAAAACATAGGTAGCATTGCTTTTGGATATGGCTTTAGTTTCTGTGAAATATGTTGGTAACTCATTTTGAAATCAATAATCAGATACGCAGAAAGATTGTTTTTATAGAAACAACAAAAAAGGGTTTGTTATCCTGGCTTATTTTTCCATAGAGTTCAATAGGAAAATTTGTCAGGATAAACAACCCTTAAAGTGATCCATCCATATTGACTGCATATCTGGCAGCAGAGTGATGGTTCGTTTGATACCTCAGACCCTTGATGACTTACAGCCATTTTACCAACTATGTGTTCCATACTGTTCCATCATAATTTACAGCTAAATCTAGTCCCAACCCCCAATTCCCATAGAGATCCATTCAAATTCAGAGATGTTATAGTATCGCTTGTAAGATTACCAAAAAATAAGATGTCAAGAGTCTTTTGATGTTGTTGGGTCACAGACATCAGGAAGTCATCA
Organism: Synaphobranchus kaupii; assembly: GCA_029718625.1. Taxonomy (NCBI): domain Eukaryota; kingdom Metazoa; phylum Chordata; class Actinopteri; order Anguilliformes; family Synaphobranchidae; genus Synaphobranchus; species Synaphobranchus kaupii. The sequence continues at coordinate 65,929,639 of CM056383.1, forward strand.
TGGCATGGAGGATATGTGACCAAATATTAAAAATGATTACTTTATTCTATATATAAATGCAGGGGTGCCAATATTTGTGGCACACATGGTTTTGTTAAAAATAATTATTTCTTGATGAGGGATTTTTTTTCACGTAATAAATTTACTTCAATTAAAGGTTGGATTTTTCTAATTTCTTCAGTGTGACATTAAGCTAATTCACCAAACGGTGAATTTTTTATAACCCTTTTTACTCATCTTTACCAGGGGTGCTAATAATAGTGGAGGGCACTGTATTTCAGTGAATCTATTAAAAACTTTTAACAGGGATACTTGACACTCAGAGGTCCTTGGGCCCTGGAGATAAGGTAAGCACTGCAGAAAGAAGAATAAAAACAACTGTACTTAGCGTTTAATTCTCAACAGCTTCTATTGCTTACATTCTACTTGATGATATAAATTAAGAGTTGACCTGGTTACAGCAGGCATGTTTGTTCGTATCTTTGAGAAGTTATTGCATTGAAATGTGCCTTTGTCAGATGACTATGGACCAGCATCTGCGATGCTCTGGAGGGAATATATTATATTTAATGCAGTTTAATCCAAGCTCATATAACCTCTCAGTTTTCTGAAGAATTTTGAAGGCATATTGAACCTTGCACAAGGTTAGATATTGTCTTTGGAAATGGAAAATCTTTATTCAGAAAATCCTTATTAGCCTATTTTCTTTGAGTTAGTGTGCTGGATATTGTGGATACCTAGTTGCATAACTTTTAGGTGTCAGTGTATGAGAGAGTTAATATGTGCTTATATGGATTTTTTGTTCATAGTCCATGCAGGATTAAGAAGTGTTATAAAAGTGTTATATATCAGTTTATGTCTGTTTCTCTCTCTGCCCTCTCCACAAATACAAAACTGGTTTTCTGCAGCAATAAAAAAAACATATAAACAAGTTTATTCTGTTCTGGTTCTCAGTATTACATCTCTATAGAAAAAACAGAACATAAACTATTAAAATTCCCAAGGACCTGAATGGCAACACCACAATACAGGGTCACCTTTCCACTTGGAATTACAGCTTGAATGCTCTGAAACTGTTATAAAATTTTTATTTTTAAAAACAAACAAAAAAAACTGACATTCAACTGAAAGTCTCATATCAAGTAAAGGCTGGTGAGGGTTCCACAGTTAGGAATTAGAATTTTTAGGCCGTACCAGATAAAAGTGGTGATACGCCTGTCAGGAGAGCAATATTCTGCAATATAAAAAAAAACACATGGCCAAGTTACGTTAAATAATTTAGGAAAGATTGGATAGCATTGCTTTGGAATAGAGCTAGTTTAATTAGTGTGAGCTACGATCGGCAATATTTTTTGTAACTTGGCTATATTTTGATATCAATATTTAAAGGCAGGCCTAGATTTGCAAGTTGGAATGAATGACTTACAGAGAGTGCCTTCTAATCTATGCGTGAGTAACTTGGCTTTTTTTTTTTACATGGAAAATGCCTTTTGTTGAGATGTTAGTTTACCACAATGTGAACACATATATTTGTATTGTAGGGGACACGCCCCTACTATCCTTATACAACTGGTGGCATAATTTTTGTATATAAATCAGTCTCATTAAGTTTATATACCATTCTCAAAAGAGAATATACAAACTATAAATGGGCATATTAATTACATATTAATAATTGTCTTAACAAAATCACTATTATATGCTCAGTTGATACCAAATTAAAATAAATGATTCAACTAAGAGGTGAAGGCATTTTGTGAATTCCTGTTATTAGCAGTGGCTGACTCAATTCAACACAAGAGCAATATTAATACAGACAACCTTGGAAAATGGTAATACATTTTATTGAACACAATGTACCAAAAAGAGCAAACTATATATATATATATATATATATATATATATACTATAATGTACAACAAACTATGTGCGATGTGTGTGTTAACGTTGGGCGCACATGCTGTGAACTCCCTGACCATACGAGAGTGTGTCAACAGGCAATGGGTTGACACACTGGGGAACACAAGGTAGCCAGAGACACGTGGTTTCAATTGGATTAATAAATAAATGTAGTAACATGATGCAGGACAAAGGGGGGTGGGGAGAAACTAAACTCAATTCTCCCCGGTTGGGGGGTTTCTTGGAGCTCGGGGGTTGTGGCTGGGTAGGGCAGACTCCGTGGGATTCCACTCCGCAACCAGCATGTCAACCCTTGCCGTCCGAAACAATCTGTGGGTGAGGGAAACAGAGGAATGAGATGGCAAGGCTGACCCACGGCAACTCCCAACAACCCAACGTGTTCTGGGCCGTGTCCGAATCAGCACTCTTCCACACTGTTGAGTAGCCTTGGTGAGTATGTGAATCAGCACTCTTACACACTGTTGAGTAGCCTTGGTGAGTATGTGAATCAGCACTCTTCACACTGTTGAGTAGCCTTGGTGAGTAGATAGGACGAGAAAGTCGTTTGAGTAGGCAAAAAGTTTTAAAATTGCAGTATACTTGAAACACCCGGATGACCACTTACTTCCGGGGTTTCGCTGAGTACATTCAGGAGCACACTTTTCAAGAAGTACACAAACATTTTGGTCGCATAAATATGACGTGAGGCTTCGTTTAAAAAAAATGAGGCGCAGCTTCGCTGACGTTTTCCTTCAAATACAACGAAAACACAACATGTCATGGCAGCGCAAGGGTGGGGTGCAGGGTTGCCAGATCTGCAGATTCGCAAAACTTTCCAGCCAAATGGCGACTCAAAACTAGCCCAAAATATATTTTTAACGAAACCAACGTATTTTTTAATTTTAATAATAAGCATGTGCTTTGCGACTTTTCATTTTTACCCGTGACTACACTTGAAAGTATCCCAATTTAGTTGTAAAAACGCATGGCAACACTGGTGGGACGTCTTAGGACCTGCTTACGACACTTCCACAGTACGGTTAGAAAATAGTATGGCGGATATTTTTCACGGACTACTAAACAGTACACTTCTGCCAGTGCACTGTACGCAGGAGACGGCGCAGTAGATAGGGCTCTGATTCGGACACAGCCCTGGAGCTAGGTCCTCTCACTCCTCTTCACCTCCTGGCTCTTGGGTTAGTCTTACCCCTCTCTATTCTTCACGCTGTTATCTTCCCTTATGAAAAATGGTCTTGGGCACAGCTGCTTACCGCACCAGGCCTGAAGGGGGTAGTTCAGCTTCCACGCCCGCGCGCATGAGAAATCCCCCGAAACTCCTCCTTTCCAACCTGCTTATAAAGGGCCTGGCTCATTCACTGGGGTGCGACCCCAGGTGTGCTGTGGGTTTCAAGGCTGCCTATGGAATTTTCCGATCGACTGTTTCCAGGTTTCCCTGCGGAATCTTCCACTCGGCCACTCTCCATGGTGCTGATGGTTCCCAGCATATCACTGGGGAAATGCGTACCTTTGGTGGATTACCTGTCCCAGGGCTTTCCGCCACCGAAAAGGACGTGCACGATGGTAGTGCAGGTGGGCCTTCAGCTCTGTGGGGGGGGGGGGGGGGGGTTTGCATGTTCTCCTGTGTGTGTGTGTGCATGTGGGTTTATCTTGTTACTATGAGGGAATACAAATTTTTGGTGGTGAAAAAATATTACCAAACGTTACCTGGAAAATTCCCTCCCTTTACAACCCTACTTCTCTTATATAATTAGTGACTATAAATTACAGTCTATAACATTGCACAGAAATAGATTTTGTTTTCAGTTTCATTTTTTTTTTCTCGAGTTACTGAATAGAATGAGCCATTAATATTCTTACCATTCATGTGCCACATTGCTGGCTAAAATTAGCCTTTTTAATGTTGTTGTTTTCCCTTATTTGTTTTCATCACATGAGGTAATTCCACATCTCCACAATATCCTCCACATCCTCACTCTCTAGCATTTTGATGAAGAAATGTTAGTGCCACCAGCAATGGCTTTCTTCCTAACCGTCCCTGTTACTTCTCATTTGCCCTCGTAATGTACTGCAGACCCTTTTTGGTCCTTCAAGTAATTGCTGAGGACACATAAACAGCACCCACGGCTTCATTCAGCGGTTTAACCCTCGTACTACGCTCACATTTTATAACACCTTTTATGTTTGGGGTCATACTGAACCCAAAAGTTTAAACTGACACAAATATAATTTTAGAGCCTGAGGTAAGTGAACTCATACGTGTCATAGTGGACAGTTGCGTCTACATGTGAGTTAATAAATATATTATTCATCATATAAAATTTTAATTCCATAATAGCAAAAAGATAAACCCAACAATAGCTTGATCCTATGCCAAAAAAGCAGTGAAAAGCCCTGCTCACTCAAATGCAAAATAAACATGTGAAATTATTGTCTCACTATAGCAGGCATCCTACTATAATATCTGCTACTAAATATGAAATAAATATACAATCCTACCATTGGATGTACACATGGAGATGTTACTTTAAAAATTCAGTGGTTATTTATTGTCTGGTACAATCCGTTTGATAAATATACAACACTTTATACCACTATTACACTGTCTGAAACGTCGACTCGAAATACCCCCCATGCCCTGCAAGCCTGTCTCATTCTTTACAGTTCATTCTGTTTTATTTTGTCTACATCTACTGTGTTTGTTGTAGCCTATACACACACAGACAGTCTCTTATGGCAGCAGCTGGACAAATTCCTGTACAGACTATATCTCAAACAACTTTGATCCTCATTGCTGGATTGTTGGGAGAGTCTCACAGAAATAAGTAAAATGCTGTTTTCGGCAGTCTTCCTGCCAAGCGAATGTACATTCCCTTTTTCTAGAAGTTGTCCTTCAACAGGAAAATGACTGGGTCGTAAAAAAAGTGTTGTCCTGCAAAGCTAGAGATGCTATCAGCCTCCCCTTATATAAACGTTCAGTATGCAGATAATCCCATAATAGCTGAATGCATTAGCGCAAACTCAAACAGTAATCTCTGTTCCAGTAATGTTCCTGCGTGTCCTACATCTCATTTAAATAATTTACTTGGACCTATGCCTGTGCTATTACCAGCTTTAAAATTTATAAAGTGAAGGCTAGGCTTCTTTAAAGCTAAACTGCTACTATCCCAGGCTGAGTCTCAATTCATTTCTCATTAGACAATAATAGGGTCTTAGTGACATTAATGTTTTATGTTCTTGTGAGTGCCAGAAGAACATAAAAAAATAATATTTTGTAAGACCAATCGTGTTACCTAAAGTTACTTCATTAATGTGTGTGATTATTATTTTTTTGGGAACACAAGCCAAATCATTTTCACGACCTTGATTTGTAGTCTCGACAAGTGTGCCCCGCCCGACACGCTGCAGAAAAGGAACGTTAGTTTTTGTATGTTAGAGGGTGAAAAATGCTTTGTGGCATTAGGAGAGGAAAAAGCCCTGCATTATAGGAACAGTAACAGTTTTTGGTCTTCTTTACAAGATAGTTGGCAGTAACAGGTATAAGTACCATTAAATTATATATTACGGGCCACTCATGCCTCCCCTTTGCAAAATATTTGTGATCTGAATTATATTTTATATAATTTTTTTTCAAAATCAAATTTATTTGCGACTGCGAGTGACATATTTAATACAATGCACAGAGGGACATATTTAATATCTCTTCCTGCAAATTAGTGTTAGATTTAATCCTGATAACACAAGACACGCATGAGATTAATGCAAAAATGCAAAACAGTGCAACGGATCAATAAATACAATCAGTTCCCCTTCAATACAAAGTACGTTTGACATATGGAACAGAGCTAAGTTAGAAATGACTTAAGAGTTACATTAACATCAAAACAACAAGAACTGTGTCACTGTCCCAATACTTTTGCATATATACACGAATAAAGTACAGAAGTATACGGACAGAAATCCTGAGAAATAACATTAAATTGGAGAGAAATCTTCCGTAGCCTATAGACAATGCTTCCATGTCCATTCCTACATTTAAGTGACACTTCAGAGCATACGCCGTGGTCTATAATGTCACGCAACACTGAAAAGGCTTTTACAAAATGGATACACATGTCCCTTATGGAAAAAGAATATACTGCAGTATATTGTAAATTTATCAAAATTATCTTCACAATATATTTAAAATATACAGTATATTACATTCCCATATGGGGTAGGCTTTGTGTAAGTGTGTCACCATTGACCCCTTGTGCTCGGGGTGCACTAATTTATCTTGCCCCCACACAAGAGCGTAGATTATTCAGAGAATAAATGGAATGTTCATTTTTGTATCCCTTTAGCATGTGAACACACAAACCTTTCCACTGCAGGACACATGCTAGCTAAAAGGGCACCCAGGTGACCTCAAGCGGCTGCCCGTTTTTTCTTTTGTTGAGTGCAATTACTGATAACTGGTGTACCGGCGGGATACACTGGCATATGAATCCAGCGCACCCATTTATCAACGTACGTCAGGTGATGCAGGCTGTGTAGGGTGCCCCATTTCTCCCCAGAATGTTTTTGTGCTCCCCATTTCCTTTTCATATTTATTTATTTATTTATTTATTTAAACAAAGCGTATCTTCAGAAGAATACTCTTTTGCAATAGAAACTTGGCAATAGAAAACCACTTCAATATCAAGCAACAATTCAAATGAAGTGGGAAAAGTACAGTCTATGTCACACACATAATTTAAAAAAATCACAATTAAAACATTGTGTGATCAAACAATGCACATGTCGTTAAAGTGCAGATTCTGAGCTTTTATTGAAAGGTCTTTTTATATACATTTGGGTTTCCCCATGTAGAAATTACAGCACTTTCTATACATCGCGCCCCATTTCTGTGCACCATAATATTTGGGACAAATGGTGTTCACAGGTGTTAGGTGTGTTCAATTGCTTCCTTAGTGCAGGTATGAGAATAGTTTGTCCAGTGGCGGTTTGAGTGATCACCTTTTTCCTATGATGAAACATTTATTTCCTGATGGGAGCGGTCTCTTCCAGGATGAAAATGCCCCCCATCCACAAGGCACGAGGGATCACTGAATGGTTTGACGAGTATGAAAACGATGTGCATATGCTATGGCCTCCGCAGTCACCAGATCTCAACCCAATTGAACGCCTGCGGGAGATTTTGGACCGACGTGTTAGACAGCGCTCTCTGCCGCCGTGGTGGCGTAGGGGTAAAAGCGCAGACTTTCCGTCTCCGCAGTTGCGCTCCGAGGATAGGGTGTTCACGCCCCCAGTCATGCCAGATCCGAGTATGGCCGGTGCCACGAGGGAGTGCCAACTGGCGGCTGCTCCCGGGGTGTGGGGGGAGTGACTCGTCGAGAATCGTCACGCACAGAACGGCCCCGGGCGAGTTGGAATCACGTTCGAGGAGTAGCGCCCTGAAGAAGACATGGCGCCTTCCTTCCTACTGCCGGCTGACGGGGTTGTGTAGCGGCAAGTCTCAAGTGGTTGGGGGGAATTGAATTACATAGGGTTCAATTGATACCAAATTGGGAGAAAAATATCTGAAATCTGAAAAAAAAAAGACAACACTCTCATCGAAACACCGAATGAGGGAATATCCTTTACAAGAATGGTGTTCCATCCCTCCAGTAGAGCTCCAGAGACTAAAATCTATGCTAGACTAGTGGTAGAATCTACGCTAAGGTGCACTGAAGCTGTTCTGGCAGCTTGTGGTGGCCCAACACCTTACTAGACACTTTATGTTGGTTTTTCCTTTAATTTGTCACCCATCTGTATGTATTGAATATATACAGTATACTATATACATATACTGTAACTAGAAAATATGGAGACAAAATCTCAAGCATGCAATCAGGACACATTCGCAATAGAAATGTCTCTTTTAGCAGGGATGAGTCAACAATCACAGTGAATAAGATCTTTCAGCGAGTAGGGTAGAAACGGCATATGAATAGACTGCTTTCCACACACAAATGCGTCAGGTTCTGAGAAATTGTGAGCCAAACAAATAATGTGCATGCAGCTGTGTGCTAGGGGACAGGTTTGCGAGCAACTGGGTCTTGATTTTCAGATGTGGTGCTGCTTATATAGCCAGAGGGGAGGCTTCAGAGAGAAGTGATCAGCAGAGATGTTTGGCTTGAATGTCCAGGCAGTATACGAGAAACTACTCATAAATCCCTGCCTGGGCTCCCAGTCCCATGAAGATGATATCTGTACTGTTGCACAGCAGATGGGGCAGGCAGTGATTTACAATATCACTAAGCTTAAACAGCGACTTTCGGAGAATGTGTTAAGGAGTCTGGGGAATATTGGACATCAAAGACCTAAAGGCAGAGGAGGAAAATACACAAACTATTTCCTGCTTTTAGAAGTACACAGTGACTTTATCTCCATCAGAAAACGAATGTGTGTCCCTTTTTAAAGTCTAAAGGCAGCAGTATACTTGATAAGAAGGCAGACTTGCCTGAAATCGAACCACAGCTAACCATGGCGCAGCATACAAAACGTGCGTATACACATTGCGGCTTCAAAATGATTGTTTCATGAGACTCCAGGGCAGTACGGAGAGTATGATGCCACCCATGTGATATTTCAGACCAACTGCAGGAAATCTTTTGCAGGAAAAGTTTTGTTTTCACCACAAATGTCTATTTTTATGTAATTTTAATTTTTAGGAGCTAGTCGAAGTTCATTTCTGTAACAAGCTCCACCACTCTAGTTTACAGTGAACCCCTGAGAGTAAAATATGGGAATAAGCTTTGTTGCGCAAAACCATGGAGACGCAGACATTTGTCGCCGCGTGATGTTCTGAAATACGCTCGTGCCACGCACAGCTGTGACAATCGCTCGCAACTGTCCATTGACCTATATTACACTTCTTTGGAAAGCTTAGCATTAGTTCTTCTTGGATTTTAAGGCTGTCAATCCATTGCAATTAGTTTCAAGATATTACTACTCCCAATTTGAATTGCATACTGTTATGCATACATATTTTTGAGATTTCTCCCATGTTGAAACTTATACTGCACACCACATATGTGACTGGTGCTGGTAAAACAGTCCACAAGCACCACAGGATAATTTTTCTGTTTTTATAGTTTATGAAAGTACAGATCCTGAGCTTTCGAATGATGTCTCATACACTGCAGTATGCACATATTTGAAGAAGATATGCTTCTTGGAATGCTGGTACACCTTAAAACACTTTCCTGAGAAAACAGCTCTCAAAAGATTTGCAAAGATTCACACCTCAGGCTGGCAAACCTAATGGGCATGAACCAGTGGTGGCTGGTGGGTTTGGAAAGAGGACAGAAGTACCCAAAAGAGGGAGGTCCGGGGGGGGGGGGGGGGGGGGGGGGGTGCTTATGTCCTCCTCTAAATTTAACTCCTAAGCTGTCAAATTGTTCCAATATTAGACTTTCCCGATCTTGATTTGAATAACAACAAAGTTCCAAGATGACTAATATACATAGTTACTAAATTGACTGTGTGTCTATAGCATGTGTGTGTGTGTGTGTGTGTGTGTGGTGTTAGTTATTCGCTTTCCTGAGTTAACGTAACCTAAACAATTCCATTCTTCTATGCGTGGCCAAGCAGCCAATCGTAGCGAGATTGCCGCGATTCAAAACACAAATTATCTGCATTTTATATTTGTCAGATTACCGCAAATCAAAACACTAATTATCAGCATTTTATATTTGTGAGATTATCGCAAATCAAAACACTAATTATCGGCATTTTATATTTGTGAGATTACCGCAAATCAAAACACTAATTATCGGCATTTTATATTTGTGAGATTACCGCAAATCAAAACACTAATTATCGGCATTTTATATTTGTGAGATTACCGCAAATCAAAACACTAATTATCGGCATTTTATATTTGTGAGATTACCGCAAATCAAAACACTAATTATCGCCATTTTATATTTGTGAGATTACCGCAAATCAAAACACTAATTATCGCCATTTTATATTTGTGAGATTACCGCAAATCAAAACACTAATTATCGGCATTTTATATTTGTGAGATTACCGCAAATCAAAACACTAATTATCGCCATTTTATATTTGTGAGATTACCGCAAATCAAAACACTAATTATCGCCATTTTATATTTGTGAGATTACCGCAAATCAAAACACTAATTATCGCCATTTTATATTTGTGAGATTACCGCAAATCAAAACACTAATTATCGCCATTTTATATTTGTGAGATTACCGCAAATCAAAACACTAATTATCGCCATTTTATATTTGTGAGATTACCGCAAATCAAAACACTAATTATCGCCATTTTATATTTTCAGGCGGGGCGATCTGCCCCACATAATGCATGGTAGGGGAAACACTGCCTTTACACGATGAGCCACTGAGCCCAGGAGTTTGATCATTTTAATCCATTGGAGCGATGACCACACGCCCGCATAGTGATAATAAAAACAACAGTGATATTTAAGGCAAGGAAGAAAATTTTTTTATAAAACATATCAGAAAAAACCCACTCTCCCTGTTATCTCGTCCTTATCATTGTCACTGCTTTCATTGCTTAAATATGTACTAATGGCATATACATTTTATGACAATTAAACCTAACAGTTCAACTCAGTGATGTGTTGGATGTTCAGCCATATTGGCTGTTGTAATGTAAACGGTTAGATATATACTGTTCTACTGCCCCCAAGCAGTCTTGGCACTTGGTATTTTTCCTCAGTCAATATAGTATGTAGTCATTAAAAAAATGAATAAAACATGACTTGAAATACATAAGGTATTAGTTCAGCACAACAATAATCACAAAATAATGACAGGGCAATTCCATCAGCTAGACTGCTTAAGGCAGAAGTGTGTGCCGCAGATCACTGCTTTGCATAAAATCAAATCAAAAACTGATCAGCATATCTGTGGTCATGGACAAATAAACATGGGACATTTTACATATTTTATATGTTCTTCAAGGAAAATTCATCATAACATAACATAACTTGCTGATTCATTGTACCTTAGGGGAATTTGGGGGCAATTGGAACATGCGGGAAAATGCATCAGTAGATGGAGAAGGGTACAGAGTGGTGGTGGGAGGAGTGGGCTGTTCTTCAGTCCTGGACTTCTGGTGCTCTTCCATCTGTGAGAATCTTTGTGCCTCCATTTTGTTTAGTTATATATTTTTACGTCTGTTTGATTAAGCTGTTGAGTCCTGTTGAGACGGTGACATCATTTCCTGCAGTTCTAGCCGTTTGAGCTTTAGTGTATCCTGCCGACACGTTATCTCCTGGAATGTTATCTTAATTGAAACTTTTGAGGATTTTCCCTGTAAAAGACCAAATTCACAGACAGTGTGAATCCATTTGAAGTCTTTGCAGCATTTCAAACAATGTAATTTTATTTAAAATACATGTAGGGCTGGATTTAGCAGATAATGTTTTTTTAGATTTGCTTTCAATGTTGCAGATGGACTACAATTATTTTAGTGCGGCATCTTCAATACACAGTGGACATACGTACTGTGTGCACAATGTAATTGTGGTTCCATTAAGTGCAGATAAGAAAGTTTGACAAAAAAAAGGGCCTCTCAAATCTGACGCATTCACATGTGACTAGCAAATCATAAGAATTTGTACGAGCTGTAAATGGTAATTATACATTTCAGAAATGCATCATAAAATGGTGCCTGGAAATATCAAAGGGCTCTTATTTGCTTTACACATTCTTTGAGGCAAGCTCGGCATTAAAGTATGGCTTGTGGTGAAAAGCTGAAACTGCTGAATCACATCAATCCAGGTGCGCAAACTGAAAGTTGTATTTAATTTATTTAACGCAAAATGTGTGTTTCTGTTTCATTCTTTAAGTTCAGTGACCCTTGTTTCATTTGAAAAATAAAGGACTTCACTGACATACCTTGATAGCCTCAGTGCCGGAAGTATTACTTCAGGCAGCAGTGAAAGAAAATTGTAAACTAGTTATTTATTACATTTATTATCAAACTCATAATATGTGTCAGGGGCAAGTAAACACAAAAAATCTTCAAAATAACACAGAGACTGTAAAACTATTTAATTAAAGGCACAGTGCAGAGCATCCAACCATCTTTGAACCAACAGAGCTGAAGCAATAAATTAATCCGTCACAATTCAATTGGATCATTATTTAAATGATGTGCTCTGAATACCAAAATCCTGCTGTTTCTCTGCTGGGAGGCGGATGAGTTCGAGTTATGCATCCAAGATGTAGTTGGACTTTAGCTCCAGCATTCAAAGGTTTACTTCCTCCAATTCAAATTCATTAGGGTGCCACCTAGACTTCATTTTTAGGCACGAACTGTGTGTACACATTTTTTGGAACACATCCTCCTTTCTTTAAAATTGGGTGGGGATCCCCTTTAATTCAAGGGCAAAGGATGAAAAACGTATAACCAAATATACAGTGCCCTCCATACTCCACAATTTTAGATTTGCAATAAAACAGGTTAAAGTGCAGATTCTCAGCTTTTATTATCCCCTTCGCACAGATGGCAAATTTGGTCAATTCTCACCTATTTAGGGGGTGCTCTATTCAGCAGAGTTGTCACGAATCATCTACCAATAAAGTTTGTGACTTCCACTAATAGTTTGGCTGCAGGAGCAACGAATGTCTCAGTTGAGCAAAATGGTGGCGCCGGCGCCATTATCACTATGCGTCTACGCAAAGGAGTTAAAGAGTGTTCAGCAAGCTGAACTGGAACAACATGCCATAGGGTGACTGCTGTCCTCTCAAACCAACCTGCCATGCGCTAGGTCGACTGACAAGAAATAGCCACATCACCAAGTGAAACAGCAGGGCTAGCAGGTGTCAGAGCCAGCCCACCACGAACTTGGGAATGGCAAGGAAGACAAAGACGGACTCGGGTGTCCGAAGCAGCCCCAGCACTGACTCTCCAAATTAAGTGGTGGTGGGCCACATTCAGATGGTAAAAACCTGGTAAATGTGTAGAGTTATCATGGTTATTAGCAGCCTCTTATTATTAGCCGCCTTTTTGGCGTCGTTGGGATGCTCTATCAGATTTTTTCCGCCTCCGTTTTGGTGTTTGAGCCTCGCCCGGCAATTATCCCTTTCACCTGTTTTGGATTTCCTGCCTAGTATAAATAGCTCAGGACTTCCACCTTCCGGCACTTCGATATTGTCTTTGCTATGTTGACATCGAAGTCGGTAAGGTATAGGAATTCGGTCACTGCATTTCTGGTTTGTACAAATAAGAAACGCAGCAAGTCCGGTTAAAAAATTAGGATTAGATTGGTTTTCTCTTTCCTTTCCAATCTTTCTCATTATCCTTTTTTTCTTTTTACCTGTTACCTTTTGAGTTCAAGCTCTTTTGCCTCATGAACTTTGGATAACAGGTTCTTAGTTCTGTTTCATTCCTTCACTCGTTTTCTAAAGTTTTTTCTCGAGTTTCTCTACCTCCTGTAACGCATAATGATTTAGTGTGTGAGGTTTTTTTTGTTAGTTACTCTCACTGTTTATCGAGATACGCCTCCGTTTTTGAGGTTGCTTTGATTTGCCTTGTGCAAGGGAAGTTTTGCTCCCGTGCTTTTGTTTATCTCCTCCCTGGTGCGGATACTTCTGCTTTTTGTGGCGTATCTTTCTAGATATGCTTTAAGAATCCTTATCGGTCGCGTCTGGTTCTCCGAACCTTACTCTAACCCTCACAAGAGTGGGCTCGTACTGGTGGGGGTGCGGTTGAATCTGAAGCAGTGTATGCCTGTTGTATCATGTCTGCAATCCAATGGGACAGCCTAGCTTTGTATTGTAGTAGACCAAGCAATTTAGGCTTATAACAAACAAACGAAGGTTAAAGGTGCAGTAGGCAAGATTTTTTTCTATATCATTTTGGGAAAAATTACTCAAATACTCAAAATTACTCAAATACTCATTATATTCCAGCAGCTATCAATAAATCAAGTGTTCTGGGAAAAAATCTGGTTGGTCCGGGCACTCCCAGTCTTCTAAAAACCAATCAGGGCTAGCTATGTAGCTACCAATCAGGGCGGCTATCTACAAGCAAAATATCCTCCCCGTAGAATAAACCCCTCCCTTTCTTCCTGTCTACGTGCATGCACTGGAGCATCATTTGGTGGGAGGGGCTTATGAGATAGATAGGAGGCAGGAGAACAAAAGGGGGACGTATATTTTCAAACTTGCCTACTGCAGCTTTAACCTTAGCACCAGAATAAATGATAGACTGCCAATATTTTTTATTATTATGGTGCATTTCCTCAATAAAAATGAGATAAAAGCATACTGATAGGGCATTATAATGATAGAACAATAATTAATAAATATAGCCACAAGCTGTAATTGGGGGTTTGAGCCCTTAAAAGCCTAAAGAAAGTCAAGTATATAAGACATTTAGGAATATAAAAGCAATATGACTTGCAGCAGAATGATACCCATTCTACACAAATCAGAAGCATATTTCCTGTTTAACATTGAAAAACAATGTATGTCTATGGGAATTTTTGTGAATGTAGTCCATTGACTCGAGTAGCTAACGTTTGCACTGGTAGACCAGGTACATCAGAATGCTGTAGGTTGCGATGGGAGGCAGGAGGCAGTAGTTATACTGGACAACAGCAGAATGACCAAACCAGAGACCATGGTGTGAGACTAAAACCTCTCCTTCTCCTTAATTTGAAGCAATAATCAATTTTTCTATTAAAAAATAAAGTGTATTATTACACTGTAATATCTCAGTAATTTACTTCCTTATTTTTAGTCTCCTATTTTTGAATATCCTATTTGATTCCTAATTAAATCTCTATTTTATCCTCTGATTTATTTTATGTATCATCCATCAGTCTCTAGTGTAAAGGTACACTATCCAAAGCAAACAGCTGAAAAATTGTCTTACAGCAAAGCTACTAAGATGCCATGTTACATTACCCATGTACCCCACTGGCTATTGTTTATCCAAATAAAATGAGCAGAAAATTAAGTCACCATCAAATTAAAAATACCATCATATTCTAAATAACTACAAATATGTTTTCAGCTATAGCAGCCTTAATAACCATATCATGCTGAGTTTCTATCGCATTTAGCGGCCGAGTTAGACAAACAATGGAAGTAAATGCAGAAATACATGCATTTTATATTTTATTTAAAAAACCTTAATTTTCCATCACATGACATGAACGTCATCTAGAGCCCTGACTAAAGATGATTTTATGTCATGCCATGTGATAGACAATAAAGTTTCTTGAATTTAATTGATGCTCAAGTTTGGTTCAAATTGGATAAACAATGTTGCTGATTACATCTTAATTACATATTAATTAATGTCTCGACGCGAACATGCAATGCTTATGTCCACAATAGATAAAACGATTTGCCTACTTAACTTTTTCATCCAGTCTAATGAACAAGCCTATCTAATAGTATGGAAGGGTGCTGATTCGGACACAGCCCTGGAGTTATATAGCCTTAAATAAAACACCCCCTAAATAGGTGAGAATTTACCAAATTTGGAATCTGTGCAAAGGGGTTAAAGCCATCTGGCAGCTGCTTATTTCCTTGATATTTTGCTTCTGAAGAGATCAACAGCAAGGTCGGACCTTTTCACTGTTATTTGCTCCTTGCTCCCTTGTTAATTGTAATTGTCAGGAGTCCGTGAGTGAGGAACCATGCTGTGGGGTTGATTGGGGGTGGTGTCCGGTAATGCGAGAATGGGTCACTGAATGGGATTTGTAATCACAGCACAGAAGACAGGTTAAAAGTGGGGTTGAAAAGCCAGTGAGAAAACGCTTGACGTGTATGTGGAGAAATGTGACTACAACCAGTCGGAGGTTTAGGGGCAGCACCAGGGGGTGCCGTGCACAGTGTCCCATACAACCCTGTGTTTTTTTTTAATGAACTGTATAAAACAAAATAAACCTGTCTGTGCATTGTCTATGGTGGTGGGTTCTGAAAACAGGGAAAAGAACCACAGTGTAGGGAATCTTACTCATGATATAATCACAAAGATAAGTTTTGTTTCCCATGGTGCTTTGCCTCACTTTTTCTGGTGATGTTATATGTGTTTATGGCTTTTTTTTTGGGGGGGGGTCTTGTTATGTTTTCATTGGCACTTCACATCAGGCTTTTACAATTAATCTCAATGGAATTTACAATTTCCATCTTAATGGAAACATTTCATTACATTGTACATATTCCAGAGAGGGAAAAATGTAATTATAGCCTGAACATTGTGGCATAGGGACAGGATAACTGAAGATAAGGGGGAAACAGTGAAAGTAATACATTAACAGATAAAGCAGAGGCAGTCATAACTCAATATAGATATCTATAGGTCCGAGGAGACCAAACCATGACAAATTCCTTCCTCTGTTCTATGTTTGAGATTAAACATGAGCTTCTCTAGAGGTAAAATAGGTTACTTGACAAAGCCACATTTTAGTAGATGGCACAATAGAGGTGGACCACTAAAGCTGACTACATTTTTTTTTTTGTTCAATAAACAAGAATAAAAAAATATTCCTGGACTAAAGTAACCTTTTTGCTACGTAAAACATATAATACCGCTGACATCTGAAAATGCACCCCAACGATTCTTTCAATTGCAGAGTGGGCACCTTTCCAGAAGATTTTGATTTAGTCACATTGCCAACATGGGCATATAAGAGTCCCTTTATGAGGCCCACATTTAAAACACAGGTTAGGTACATTTGGGAATATCTTTTCAAAACAGTCGGCAGTTAGATATGGTCTATATATCACAAAATATATGGTCAAGGTTTTTCTCTGAAACATTTTAAAGACTGCACAGGGTGAGGCATAATTATTGGGCAGAACATTATATATCCTTCATATCATTCCCTTGAGGCTAGGTGGGTATTACTGAAAGCTTTTCAACCTTTGCTGCTCCAAGTCATAAATTAATGGCATGATAGGAAGGATAAATTGGAGTTACTGAGAATTATGAATTGCCTATGTCTAAGAGTTTCTACCGTACATACATGGGCGTTGCACATGCAAGTGTGCAAAGCAAGTTCTGTCAGGAAACTCTTGCTTTTGAAAAAAATTTATTTCAGATTTTTTCCCATTTTGGTAGCCAATTGTACCCTTGTAATTTGTACTTTCTACCTGTTGCGAAGGGGCTGGGCATTCTACTGCTAGTGTAGTGCCTGTCTGCAGCGTTTCTTAGAGCATAGAGAAGCCACGTAACTTGCTGGCAAGTTAGCCACTAATGTAACAGTTATACTGAGAAAATAACACCAAAATTAGCTCAGTCTCCAGAAAAACGGTGAAATACGGCCCTTCATTTATCTACGTTTGGTATTGTGAAAACATTAGCCAGCCTAGCCAGAAGTCTGTAACTAGTCTGTGCATTTCTCACCGCGGTTCCATGTCAGAAAATCAACCGCGACCTCTCGTTTTTCAGAATGATGCTTTTGTATCGACGTTTTAGTTATGTTTGCTAGCAAAGGAAGATGTAGGCTACAGGGAATCAAGGAATACCGGAGGAGCTCCACTCTGTAACCGACAGCAATCGAGTCATGTTTGGTTTAGTTTGCCAAAAGATCTTTAGGAAATAACGTAGCCTATCAATGTAATTTTCTGACATTATAATAAAATAGCAATGATAGCTGGCTTAATGTAGTGAGATGCAGGCAGCAATTCTTCCCTCGCTGGATCTGCCTGCTTGCTTTTTAAAAACTGTAGTCTTTCAAAAACGAGGAAGTGGTAGAGGTATACGTCAAAATGACGTATACCTCTACCGAATATTCCACTTTATATTCAAATAACTCAGTACAGATTTTTTTTGGCCAGCCACAAAAAAGACTTAATTCGTTTGCGCCTTAATCTATTCAATAAGGTTAATGTTGTTTTTGGGTAGAATTACCCTTTAAATTTGAGCCTCACTTTAAGGTGCTACTCATTTTATATTAAACAAAGCACGTCTTAAGAATGCAATAATGTTAACTTAATTCAATCCATGACCGGCAGACAAAGTGCAGAATGTGCTTGAATTGAATCAGGGCCATATTTAATCCAAATTCAATCTAAACAAAACATTTTGTTTATTTTTCAGTTATAATTTCAAGAAAGTGTTAATACATTCTTTCAGGATACATACACAAGAGATGTGAATTAATTCAAATGCTTTACAAAAGAAAAACTACACTCCTTACTCATTGTATGAGTCATTCATTGCAGTTTGACTGAATCTGGGCCTCATTCTCAGTTGTTCAAGATTCACGATTTTTCCCCACCGTGCTAACTTCAGATTTTACAGCCTGCATTGCAGTTTTATGTCAGCAGTGCCTCAGCCGCAGCTCCTTAAAGGGGAAAAATAATTAGAACCCATCTCCATAGAACTTGCCGCTACAAATACCTGGCAGAATTCCATTGAAACGGGGAAAGATATGATCTGAACAGGCAAGGTTCTGAATACTACCAACTGCATACACTTTGTAATCCATCATTCCACACAAAATGCCCAAAATGTTGACTTCCCTAAATCTTGTTCTAATGAACATCATTGATTTGATGCACATGAGAAACACTGGGGAGAAATCATCTAATGAGCCTTGCTAAATATAGAATGCTTTCCTCATTTATATAGAGATAAATAAATAAATAAATAAATCAAATAGCTTCTTAATTGCACACATTGGGCTTTTCATTCAGATCAATATGTGTAAGTCTTCAAAAGACTGAGACAAAGTGATAGGTGGATGGCGTTTGCCAATTGCATCCATGTAAGCATCACTTTGTATACCAGCACAATTAGTCTTGCGTAAAACACAAGCAAATTCAGGTGTGTAGTGTGGACAAAATGCATCTTGCAATGAATCGTTATTGTCAAGCACATACCATACAGCAGATATACTCCTCAGAGTTTACGTGTTAAGAGTCCAAAGATGATTATTCTCAAAACATTGAAATTGGTGTGAGTATTTATTATACAATATATCATACCGTAAAGCTTCCATTAGATGCCAAATCTCTAACAAGAGCTGGTCTCTTTTAATAGCCAAGAGTAAAAACATAAAAATGCAAATAAACATTAATCTCTAATAATAAAAAAAGGTAGTTTGTCAATGTCCCACTGCAGGACAGTCAATGTGTGGCAAATAGCTTGCTAGTTTACAGATGCTACCAGTGTGGCAGAGATCATTTTACATTCAGCATTACATTTAGCAGACGCTCTTATCCAGAGCGACTTACACAGCATTTTTTACATGGTATCCATTTCTATAGCTGGATATATACTGAAGCAATGCAGGTGAAGTACCTTGCTCAAGGGTACAACGGCAGCGTCATACCTGGGAATCGGACCTGCAACCTTTCGGTTACAAGTCCAGTTCCTTAACCGTTTTACTACACCGCCGCCGTAAATTGAATTTTACATTAAATTTAACTGAGATTCTATCAAGTAGCATCTTATTTGGAAAACTAGAAATGAGGAATGCAGTCAACCAAGTGGGCAAAGGGCTGAACTCTGTGATATTGAACAGATCTAACCGCTTGCTTCTATTGCTGAAATTGCAGCAGCCAATAGGCCTGTCATACGGCGTCCAGTGCATAAGTCTATAAAAATTAAGTTGACCGTGGGTTGTTGTGATTTAGACACTGTGTTTTGATGTTCTGTCCAAAATAAAAAGACATATTTATGCAAGATAAACTTATTTTCTCAAAAAAATTGATTTTTTAGCTAGTGGCCCATTTTACCTTAATGTGTTAGATAAAATGGGTCACTTACTTTCAGCTAAAATGGGCCACCTTCCGAGGTGACTTTACACAGATGACTGTTTTCATGGACTATATTTTATATCATTAGTGAAATAAAGAATATTTATTGATTCAAAGATGTATATATCATATATTTATATTGTAAATATATAAACAATATAGTAAAAATAAAAGGCCTGGGTTATTCCATATAATTTCACACAAAAAAAGTGGATTTCGACACCCCCCATCTCACATTGCTTCATACTATCTAATGTATTCTCAGTGAATATGGTGTTGGTTATTGTCCTCTGTACAGAATAATCAGTCATTGAAGTTGTTTATTTTATGATCCGTTATATAATGTCATAGTACCGGTTTCTGATGACAAGATCCTGCTATACTGGCCCAACCTTTAGGTTGAGAATAGCATCAGTTCTGTTACAAATTCAGGGTTATGTCTACATTAGAATCATTTGAAAGGAACACTTTAAATTAACATTAACATTAACACTTTTTAACAACCTTTTTAATCTAATGACAGAAACAGTACCATCTGGTGGTCAGAACCTGGACGTGGCAGAACCTTAGACAATGGGACAAAACACAAATGACTTAAATGACTCATTCATCTGTACAGGGGAAAATAACCATCGCCATATTCACTGGGAATACATCAGATAGTATGAAGAAACACCATCCAAGTCATAGCTCCATGCAACTGATCAAACATAGAGAACTGATGTTATATGCCATCTGTTGTGGTGGTATAATGGTGGGGTTTGGTCCATATCAGTTTTAGGGTGCTATAATGAATATCACATATGTGAACCATACCAAGCTAAAATGTCAAATTTGGTTTAAATCAATTGGCTTGATTTCTCACAGGTAAAATTATATTTCTGCAAAATAGTGTTACACTAATGCTTATCTTAACTGTTTCTGTCTACAGTACACATTTCAGAACAATCTGAAACTGGGTGTCATGGTATGTGTAATGACATGGAATGACCACCTACAAATCTGTCATTCAGCTGTTATGAATCACCAAATTTTGGTTAACTTAACCAGACAGACAGATATAAAGCAGGTGTAAAAGGCCTGTAGATCTTGACTTGATATATGTTAAAGTGAAGTAGGCTAACATTAGCCTTTTCATTAAATAACATGAAAACTATTAATTGCGGACAACAGAACGGAGAGAGAAAGACAATGAGGCATCGGAAGGAAAAGGGACACGGTAAGAATTCTACAAAGGAGAAAAAATATAATCAGTGGATAGAGCCGAGAATGCGAGGGGCACTGGAGGAGAATAGAAACTTAACCAAAATGTGCAGTTTTTGGCAAGGGCATGGAATATGCCAAGGGCTACCCTCCAAAGGCGCCTCAGTGGCAAAGTTCATGGCTCTAGCCATGCATCAGGCAAAAAAAATAATAATTTGTTCTGAGGAGGCTGAAAAAGAGCGTGCAGATGCCATTAAACTGCTCTCTCAGAGAGGGTTTCCCCTTCACTAAGAGGGATGTTCAGTGCCTGGCTTTTTGATTTTGCGAAAGCAAATAAAATCGTTGGGTTTTCAGAGGTGAAAGGAAAGGCTGGATATTATTGGTTCAAATACTTCTTGAGGCGCCACCCAGACGTGAACCTAAGGAAACCGGAGGTATTATACTATCAGCAGCCAGAGCGGCAGGCAGAAATAGTGAGGAAATGGTTTGAGGAGTTTTGAAAGCCTCTTGGAAGATCTGGGTGTCAAAGAAGTTCCATCTCACCTGTGGAATTGTGATGAGTCGGGGTTGCAAGACAATTTCTGCTCTACATGGTTAGTTGGAGAGGTGGGAAAACCATGTGTGGATAACAGCAGGGGGAAAGGGGGGGGGACTACCACTGTGCTTGCTGCTTTCAATGCAGTTGGGACATTCGGCAAGACTACACAGCAAAAATGCTGGTGTAAATCTAACACTGTTGGTGTACATTTAACACCCTATGGTGTTTATATGAGACCACAGACACATATAAACACCCTAGGGTGTTAAATGTACACCACCATTTTTGCAGTGTATGGTGGCATTTAAAGGCAAAAGGCTACGCCATGAGTGGCTCAATGGGTGCCCAGAAAATGTGGTGGCTCGTGTGTCAGAGAATGGCTGGATCAATGGGGACTTGTTTCTGGAGTGGGGAGAGATGTTTGTCAACCAGCTCCCAAAAGATGACGTCAGACCCCATGTCCTCCTCCTGGATGGCTACAGCAGCCATCTTTATAACATAAGGTTCCTCAATCTGATGAAGAGGAACGAGGTGTCCATTTTGTGCTACCCTCCTCACACAACGCATGCCCTGCAGCCTGCTGACAAGAGACTCAAACACCACTGGCACGAGGAGGGTAGGGTGTGGACTCGAAAAATGGCTGGCCAGAAGCTGCCGAAAAGGTTGTTCTTTTCCATTTTTCAACCAGCCTGGGAGAAAGCTTCTTCTGTGGAGAATGCTCAGGCAGGGTTTAGAGGGACATGGATGTTCCCTCTAAACAGGAACATTATTCCCGCAAGCAGCTATGCACCGAGCCAGACGACAAAGTGAGCTCAGCCACCCCCTCCTCCTACCAGAGCCAACGAAGAACCACTCCTCAACTTTGATGACACCAAAGTTGTAGGGGAAAGTGGTGCTGGACTCAGAGATAGGGGAGAATGTCAGCAGCTCCCTCTTCATGGTGTTCACTCCAGAGGAGCCCATCAAACAGCCATCCACTTCCATTGTGAGTTTAAACTACTAATGGCAGGATTATTCTTAAAATATAGCCATCCCATAGGGAAATTGGGGGCAATCATGTTTTTTCTCCATGTTTCCCTTAGCTTGCAAGAACAGCCACTTTTAGTGACTTGATATCAATCCCAAAACGGGAGCGTCAGGAAAAGATCTAAGCCCCCTTCCTACCATCTGACAAGCAAGGGGCACATCAATTACATCAGTTCCAAGAAGCCCCAGGGGGAAAAAAGGCTCAATGCAAAACAGACAGATACCATTGTAAGGTCTGCCGGGGCATTTATGGAGACCTCGGTGACTCAAAAGCCACAGAGGGCTGGGTGCGATGCCTTACCTGTAGAGATTGGTTCCATGAGAGTTGAGACAAGACAATGGAATTTATGACGATGGTGGCTACATTTGTAAACAATGCATCTGAAATAATATAAGGGTGAAAACAAAGAATAGAGGCCTGAACAGTTACTTGTACGGGGTTGTTGTGCATGTTCTTTAATTCTGGGTAAGAGTTTGTATTGATTTGTTCAACCTCCCCATCCGGTTATAAAGCATAACCACCTGAACACATGAAATAACAAGTTCATACTTTAATACAATTGCTTAGTTTTCAACTATGTTGTCTTATTTTAAATCAATCCACACTGCTCTCATAAAGAATGTATGGCACACACACACACGCACACACACACAACCACATGCAAAATGTACTATGTTTTGACAGTTACTAGCCTGTAATGTTATGTCATGTTCTATTGTTTTAAATAAAATTTAAAAAATGTGTTTGCTGTGTTGGGAATGACTGCCTTTCTGTCAATTTGCACTGGCCCGTTTAAGCTGATAACACAGCCCATTTTACCTGTGATCATGTTAGAGGGGTGATACACAGCTGTGGGATTCAAATAATATTTTTTTGTTTCATTATTTCAACACAGAATGATTAAGAAGGCCTCACTTAAGTAAGAGAAACACAGATGTTGTAAAAAAATTTTAAATGATTAACCAAAAAGTGACCCATTTTACCTGACATCACCCTACTGTCCCAACTTTTTTGGAATTGGGGTTTGTACTTTCTGAGCCCCAAAAGCTTCAGAGCTACATTTCCACATTGAGGAAAAGAAAAAAATACAAGGCAATCCAGTGTTGAATAGCCTACATACATTTCTATATAATAGGCCTATTTAAAAAATGTATTTCCATATCTTACTCATGAAAACTGTTTATATCCCCATAGCTTGTCTATATTTCCCATGCATGTTGTCAAATGAAGGATGTAGGCAGGCATAACCCATTAAATTAAATTGTGTCTCAAGCTCTTGTTAAGCATTTCCAATTAAAATACAGATTCATCCATTTTGAATGGCGTCACGTTCCTCCTACTCTGCAACCCGGAGCTGAGAAATGATACCCGAGTTCCAGACTTGTAATTCCGAGTTAACAGACCGTTCCAGTGTATTTTTCCTGGTAGGAAGGTCGTAATTACACTTTTCAGAGGTACCTGGAACGCAGCAGCCTACATGATATTTCCACACAAGCACTTCCCATGCAGGAACTGTCATCACACACAGCACCACTAACAGAATAGCCTACTTATTGCACTAGGGTGAGAAAGCCATCGCCGGGGCGAGACCTCCAGCGCCTGGCATGCACTAGGTTGACCTAGTATTGTTAAAAGGTTGAACTACATGTTCAACACCATATAAAGTAGTTGGAGCCAGCAGTGATTAGTGTTTGTCAATTCAATCTATTCAACACAATGTTTTTTTTATACAAGGCCACTGAAATAAAGTTTATGCACGCAGACGGGAGGCAAACGATCACAAGTATCACCAGACCATTTTAACACACACACACACACACACACACACACACACACACACACACACACACACACACACACACACACACACACACACACACATCATATGTACTGCATGTACCTGTATATATATACAGTCATGTGAAAAAGTAAGTTCACCCTCAAATGGTAGTCAGTTTTTTTGACATATCTGGACACAAGTTTATTTTATATTATTTTTAACAATATTGATTGATTAAGGTAAACTAATTCAACAAATGATGCTAAGAAGGTAGACTTTGGAATCACTCAAGCAACTGAAATGAACATAAATGCAAATTCCTCATGAGGAAAAAGTAAGTAATATATTGATTAAAATTGATGTCTGGTGCATAAAACACGTGTAAATGATTGTCCAATTATTAGATAATAATTTGGGAGTTCTATGCTTACATAAAAACAGACAATTAGTTTGGTTTGGACCTAACCATTGAGGTGTGTGCTAACATATCATCACCCAAGGGTAACATCGAAGGACCTACAGACTTCACTTGCCACAGCTCATGCGAAAGTGCATGACTCAACAATCAGAAATAGATTGCACAAACTTGGCCTACATGTGAGGATAAGAAGGAAGAAGCCCCTGTTCTCCAAAAAGAATATAAAAGCACAACTGAACTTTGCCAAACAACAGCTGGATGAAGTTCAAAACTACTGGGAAAATGTACTCTGGACTGATGAGTCAAAGTTGGAGTTGTTTGGGCGCAATGCAAAACGTCATGTCTGGCGAAGATGCACTGTAGTACCAATGTAGTACCTTTCCAGTGGAAACTGAAGGATAACAAAGGTTTGGTTTATTTAAATTTCAGTCAATTCGAGTCTTGAGCTTGCGTGACAGGGTATCATGTAAGCTACATGATTATTTAACCCTGAAAGTAGCTACTTGGTGTAACTGCATCTAAAGAAACTGCACATTTTAACATTCGCCTAACTAGCTAATATTATAGTTAGCAGCAATATGTGAATCCCTGTGGTTTGATCTCATATAAAACAAATCCCTCTAAACTATACAAATATAGATCTACCATCCTGTAGGTTTTAATTTCAATCCTAATTTGGCACACCTGATTCTACTAATTAGCAGCTCAACGATATCTCTAGCTGTTGAATGAGGTGTGCTTTGTTAGGGTTGGAGTGAAAACATCCAGGATGGTAGACCTCCACGAACAGGGTTGGGGACCACTGGTGTAAACTGAGGATATATAAGGCCATATTGTAGCACTTGTGAGGGTGTGAATAGAAAAACAATACAAAACAAGATGGACTGATTACATTCAGAAGTTAAAAAAAAAGAATATTCCCCAAACTCATCATTATCTTGTCTTTCTCTGACAGCAGGTCACAGATCCCTTTGTGGTCCAGCATAATGAAACTCTTGCCATTCTCAATGAATTCACTGAAGAAATATGCAACCCAACAATTTCGGAGAACACTTCTCTCTATCTTCATTTTTAGAGCTGGCTGCTGTTGGTCAAATCAGTCTTTGCAGTATCACCTAGACGTGTTGTTGGCAATACAATTCCTTGATAGCCAGTGTATATTTCGGGTTTTGTTTCCACTGATTCCACTGTCTTTACTAACTAATTAGCTTGATACATAACGATCCATTTGTAGATTAGACCACATAAAAACACTTTGTACAGGGACACAAAAATATCAGTTGTCAGAAGCATTTTTGGCCCTCCTTGCCCATCCCAGGGGGGTGTACTACGAAGCAGGATTACTTAGCTAGCTGGATAACTGCACCGAGTAAAACCCGGAACCATCCCAAATCCGGAACACGGACTGAAGTAAAAAAGAGCTGTTCCTGGTTTTACTGAGTGCAGTTATCCGGCTAAGTAATCCTGCTTTGTAGTACACCCCCCTGGTCAAGTTACTAGAACCGTGCGCCTCTCTCCTAACTCTGGAGGACTGTGGTGACTTCAGCTTTCCATTTGTGCTTGTCACTTGCCCCTTTATTCCACAAAATAAAACAAAATGGGAGCCCATCACTCCAGTCTCCTAGTAATCTCTTCTTGATTAGCAGTCAGTCCAGGCTTAACTTGGTTTGATGACAAATCAACATTTCAATAATAATAATAATAATAATAATAATAATTCTGCTACAACATTGTTGGTCCCCTTATAACAATTACAGTTTAGCTGCTTTATTAATGTTGGAAAATGGCATGAGCCCTAATTAAAAATTGAGAATGTATTAATTGTTGACAAGCACATGGAAAACAGGTGTGTACTTCATCAATAATGTCACTGACATTGCTCCATCTGCTTTTACATTAATTTCCATATGTGCCCGGCATAAATCTGTCATCGCCACATGAATCTCCGTCCACATCTGTACCACAATCACTTCTAAAGCACCTTGTGTATTTGCAAGTGCATACTGATTAATAAAAGAAATTGTGAAAATTATACATTGCTGTTCATACAATTTATGGAAGTGAACTTGCCCTTTGCAAAGAATCTGTTTTATCTCCAATAAAAAGAGAGAGCACCTGGCCTGCCTCAACTCCATTGTATGCAATGTAACCATTTCCATTCCTGGCTATTCTGTAATGGTAATATTTGTAGATGTCTAGTCTTGAATGCTTCCTTAATGCACACACATGTATTCAAAACAGGTATTCACAGATCTGTTCCTGAGTTACCTGAGGTAAATTGGACAGGTTTATTGTGAAGCACTCCTGTCTCAAAATATTGAAAGGGTCCGGTAACTCAATTGAATTGTTTTTGCGTTTGGCTAATTATCACTTCGTTCCCCCCTCGGGTAGCTCCAAATGATACTGGCGGGACATTTTATTTATTTATTAATTCATTGACAAATAGTGCAACCCAATCATTATGGAATATTAGGAAGCTTGAAACCCTTAACCTGTAAAAAAGAAGGGCCGCAAAGTTTTATTGAATCTAGCTGAAGAACCGTTTATAGTAAACTTAATTTTCTCCATCTTAACAAAATAAAAAATATCCCTAATCCATAAAGAGTGGGAGGGAGGATGGAGCCAGGGGCCTAGCCAAAAGGGTAGTAAAATGCTACAAAGTCTGCCTTGTGTTTTGGCGAAAACAAAGAGTGGAGTGGTTTAAATTGAGTCCAGTTAGAGGCCGGATTCAGAGATGGCCAACTTAAGTCTTGCGCGGATTTAACGCGGGATGAGATACGCCGTATTCTAACCTGTGCTGCGCTGGTGCGTTTCTCAAAATGTGGGCGGCACAGGGCATGATATTCTAATGACCCGTTTCTTGTACCTGCCTACCTGGGTTGCCAGCTTTCTACTAAAAAAAATGTGTGTGGGGGTATACATTTTCAACGTGTCTGTGACATTGCCTTTAATAACCGCATTTTGCCTTTGTAAAATCCTACCTTTGTGCATCGTAGTTGCTCTTGCATGATGGGGAAGGCGTGATGGGGAACGTAATTAATCATCGTATTAATAAAATTATCATAACTTCTACTGACGACTTGGATATACCCATCACACAATCAAAATAAATATTCGCTAGACAGTGGTTGCACGCAATATTATTAAGTAAACAAATAAATTGTTGGATTTACTGGAATAAATTGTTGGATCTTAGAAAAGATTTAAAAATCTGTTGATGTGAAATTTTGAAAAGACACTCTCCTTAACTTCTCTATGATATCCTCCACTTCAGGTCCCTCTGCTGTGGTTAACTTTAACATTAATTAGAAAGTGTCTAGCTAGCTAGCTAATAATAAAGTTGTTAACCATGATCTAAATTGTGCCAAAACTAGCAAACGTTAATGTAACGTTCCGTTCCCGTCCTGTCCGTTTTCCATGTTTTCCTTGTTTCCTTCCGTGTCATGTTGGATCCCTTGTCCGTGTTTCCCTCCTGGCTGTGGACTGGGCGTCTCCCTCGGGTACTTTTGGTTTCATTTTCCACTTTAGCTTCCGCCTATCACTCGCCCCTCTCGTTACTCACATTCCTCACTGCTGTGCTTCGGCAATCACTCCTGATTTAACATCACACCTGTTTCTCGTTTTCTCCTTCACTTCCTGCACCATTTAAACCCCTGGCTGGCTGCTATTCAGCGCCAGTTCGTTGACTAACCTACCGTGTTTGTTTCGTATCCCGTTTCTGGTCCAGTGTTTGTGAACCTGCTGGTTCATACCTGTTCGCCTGGTTTCCTGACTGGTAGCTATCTCTGCTAATCTTTCGCTGCTGCATGCATTTACCTGTTTCCCTTCAAAACCTCCAGACGCCGCAGTTCCAGTCTTCCCGCAGCTGTGTTTGTCCTCCCCGTGTTACGTACCTCCCGTACTCGTGTTGCAGTACCAGGACCTCTGCATGCCAGCCGGCTTACGCCAGTATTGCCCGAGCTACGCCGCACCTTCCAACTCGGCGGTGCATTCACCAGCTACAGTCCTGTCACAACACCCTGCCTTTAACCTCTGCTTTCTGCCCGGTTACTCAAGCTACCCGGTCCAGTTTCCAGTCCTGTTCCAGCCCAGTTCCGATCCAGTTTCCAGTCCAGCTCCAGTCCAGTTTCCAGTCCAGTTCCGGTGTTTCATACACCTCCGTTCAAGTCCAGTTCCGGCTTGGAACAAGTTCCGTACCGTTCCCGTTTCCTGAGTGGATCTCCCGGTCCAGTTTCCAGTCCAGTTCCCAGTCCAGTTCCAGTCCAGTTCCGGTGTTTTATACACCTCCGTTCAAGTCCAGTTCCGGCTTGGAACAAGTTCCGTGCCGTTCCCGTTTCCTGAGTGGACCTTCCGGTCCAGTTTCCAGTCCAGTTCCGATCCAGTTTCCAGTCCAGTTCCAGTCCAGTTCCAGTCCAGTTCCGGTGTTTTAGACACCTCCGTTCAAGTCCAGTTCCGGCTTGGAACAGTTCCGTGTTTCCTCAAGTCCAGCTCCGGCTTGGAGCAGTCCTCAGTTGGACGCTATCCTGTGTTAACTAACTAACCTGTTTTGCTCCCGTGTACAGCTTTGGGACCACCCCAACGCTTAATAAAGTTCCACTTTCTGTAATCTGTCTCCTGGTCGTTGCACTTGGGTTCGTCCCGTATCAGGATCGTAACAGAACGAACTGGCCAACAATATGGACCCAGCCGATCTGGAACAGATTCGCCACGCCTTCTCCTGCCAAACTGCGATCAGCGACCAACAGGGTCGCCGTTTGGATGATGTGCTGGAAGTAGTTAGGGGCATCACGGAGCAAGTATCCCAACTTTCGCTCCACCAACCGCTACTACGGATTCCAGCCAACCCTACTCCTTCCTCTCCCGAACCCCATCCGGAGGCACCGGCTCCCACTTCCAGCCGTGAGCCCCGTGTACAACACCCCGAGTTATATCGCGGGGGGTTGGGGAGATGTCGTGAATTTCTACTTAAATGTGACATAGTGTTTCGGATGCAGCCCTCCTCCTTCGCCTCTGACTCCAGCAAGATCGCGTTCATTATGAGCAGCCTGGGAGGGAGCGCCCTGGAGTGGGCTACATCCATCTGGGACAGCCAGGCTCCGTTATGCAGCAACTTCGCAGCCTTTACGGCAGAGATGCGACGTGTGTTTGAACACCCGACCTGTGGACGTGACGCTACCCAGCGTCTGCTTCAAGTTCGCCAAGGCAACCGCAGTGTCGCAGAAATGGCCATTCAGTTTCGTACCCTCGCCGCGGAGTCAGGATGGAATGACGCCTCCCTCCAGGGGGCTTTCCGCCAAGCTCTCAGCGAGGAACTCAAGGACCAGCTTGCCACTCGGGAGGAATCCAACTCCCTTAATAGCCTCATCAGCCTCGCTATAGCCATCGATAATCGTCTCCGCATCCGGGCCCGGGAGCGGGGAGGAAGTTCCGGGCGTCATTCGCCCTCCGTCGTCTCTAATGTTCATTCACACTCCATCACTGGATCTCGGGCGCCTACGGCCGGGTCCGAGGAAGAGCCCATGCAACTGGGCAGAGTTGCGGTCAATCCCGAGGAGCGTCAGCGCCGTCAGCGCACCAGATCCTGTTTCTATTGCGGCAAGCCTGGCCATCAGATCGCCTCCTGTCCCATTCGCCCAAAAGAAGGGGCTCGCCAGTAAGACTGGGCGTACTGACGAGCCCCATCGCTCCCAACCATGCTGCCCAGGACCGCCTCATGTTCAAGGCTACTCTCCTTTGGAGGGACAAGACCCTATCTTCTTCGGCCCTAATTGACTCCGGAGCTGACGCCAGCTTCATGGATATCACCTTCGCCAGGAGGGCCGGCATTCCCACGGAACGTCTCACTTCACCCATTTCAGCTCTAGCTCTGGACGGCAGGAGTTTGGGGTTGGTTACCCACTCCACCGTTCCTATCCAATTAGTTCTATCTGGCAATCATCGGGAGTCCATTCAGCTATTACTGATTAACTCCCAACAATCTGCTCTGGTTTTAGGTCAGACCTGGCTTCGCCTCCACAATCCCCATATTGACTGGAAAGCCGGTCGCATCCTGGCGTGGAGTGCCCACTGTCTAGCCAGCTGTCTCCGTTCTGCACTACCCCCTCCGGGGCCCAGTAAACCCTGTTCCATGCAACCTATACCGGATTTAACGAATGTTCCCAGCGAGTATCACGACCTCGCGCAAGTATTTTCTAAATCACGTGCTCTGTCCTTACCTCCTCACAGGCCGTATGACTGCGCCATTGACCTACTGGCTGGAGCTAAACTGCCATCGGGACGCCTCTACAGTCTGTCTGGACCGGAGAAACTAGCCATGGAGGAATACATCCACGACTCCCTCGCTTCGGGTATTATCCGTCCCTCTTCATCCCCAGTCGGTGCAGGGTTCTTCTTCGTTGGGAAGAAGGATGGCTCCCTGCGACCCTGCATCGACTACCGGGGCCTCAACCAGGTCACCATCCGTAACAAATACCCTCTTCCCCTCATTAACACCGCCTTTGAAGCCCTCTCTCCAGCTGTGACGTTCACCAAGCTCGACCTCCGGAATGCGTATCACTTGGTGCGTATCCGTGAGGGGGACGAGTGGAAGACTGCTTTTAATACCCCGTTGGGCCACTACGAATACCTGGTGGTCCCTTTCGGCCTTACTAACGCCCCAGCAGTCTTCCAGAGCATGGTGAACGACGTCCTGCGGGACCTCCTAGGGAGGAGCGTTTTTGTTTATATCGATGATATTTTAATTTTTTCTCAATCCCCGCAGGAGCATGTCCGTCACGTTCGAGAGGTTCTCCAGCGGCTGTTGGAGAATCAGCTGTTTGTTAAGGCTGAGAAATGTTCCTTCCACGCTTCCACGGTCCCGTTCCTCGGCTTCATTATCGAGGAGGGCAGTATCCGGGCGGACCCTGTGAAAATCAAGGCGGTGACAGAATGGCCCCAACCCACCTCCCGCAAGCACCTTCAACAGTTCCTGGGGTTTGCAAATTTCTACCGCCGCTTTATTCGCAATTACAGTTCCATTGCTGCTCCCCTGACTAAACTCACTTCCGTTGCCCTGCCTTACTGTTGGAATTCCGATGCCCAGCGAACTTTCGAGCTACTCAAGGCTCGGTTTTCCTCAGCACCTATCCTCCTTCACCCTGACACTTCTCGGCAGTTTGTCGTTGAGGTGGATGCCTCCGACACCGGCGTGGGGGCCATTCTGTCTCAACGGTCCGCCTCTGATAGCAAGCTCCATCCCTGCGCATTCTTCTCCCGGAGGCTGTCCTCCGCCGAGAGGAACTACGATGTCGGGGATCGGGAACTGCTGGCGATAAAACTGGCTCTTGAGGAGTGGCGCCACTGGCTGGAGGGGGCAGGTACCCCTTTTCTTGTTTTTACCGACCATCAAAACCTCATTTATTTAAGATCTGCCAAGAGGCTCAATTCTCGTCAGGCTAGATGGTCGTTATTTTTTGCACGCTTTAATTTCTCTGTTTCTTTCCGCCCTGGTTCCCGTAATATTAAAGCAGATGCCCTGTCCCGCATTTTTTCCCCTCCCTCCAGTCCTGCTGATCCGGAGCCCATTTTGCCGGCCTCCTGTGTGGTGGCTGCGGTCTCCTGGGAGATTGAGGGCATTGTGAAGGCCGCCCAGACTTCCCAACCGGACCCCCGCAATAACCCTAACTCCTGTCTTTTTGTCCCCGATTCCGTCCGCTCCCAGGTCCTCGAATGGGTTCACGCCTCGTGCCTGGCATGTCACCCAGGTGTCGCCAGAACTATCGCCCTCGTCAGGAGGAGTTTCTGGTGGCCTACCCTTAAAGGGGATACCCGTGCCTTCGTCCTGGCCTGCTCGGTGTGCGCCAGGAGCAAGGCTTCCCACCAGCCTCCCTCCGGTCTTCTCCTTTCCCTCCCCGTCCCTGGCCGTCCTTGGAGTCACATTGGTGTGGACTTCGTAACCGGTCTGCCGTTGTCAGAAGGTAACACCGTCATTCTGACAATAGTGGACCGGTTCTCCAAGGCGGTTCACTTTGTTCCCCTCCCCAAGCTCCCGTCCGCCCTTGAAACCGCTGAGCTCTTGGTGCTACACGTGGTCAGGCTGCACGGGATCCCCTCTGACATCGTGTCAGACCGTGGGCCCCAGTTC
The DNA here is from genome assembly GCA_029718625.1 of Synaphobranchus kaupii. Taxonomy (NCBI): domain Eukaryota; kingdom Metazoa; phylum Chordata; class Actinopteri; order Anguilliformes; family Synaphobranchidae; genus Synaphobranchus; species Synaphobranchus kaupii. The sequence continues at coordinate 65,962,397 of CM056383.1, forward strand.
TCCTCCCGAGTTTGGAGGGCGTTCTGTGCAGCCCTGGGTGCCTCTCCTAGTCTTTCCTCGGGTTTCCATCCCCAGTCTAATGGTCAGGCAGAGAGGGCGAACCAGGACCTGGGGGCCGCCCTGCGGTGCGTTACAGTGCGCAATCCTGCCTCTTGGAGCCGTTTTCTCCCCTGGGTCGAGTACGCACATAACTCCCTTAAGAGTGCCTCTACTGGCCTATCCCCGTTTGAGTGTGCTTTAGGCTATCAACCCCCTCTTCTGTCGACCCAGGAGGCCGAGATAGCTGTCCCCTCTGTTAGGGCCCATGTCCTTCGTTGTAAAAACATTTGGAGACTCACACGCACCGCACTCCTTCACGCCAATTCCCGCTCCCAACGTCTGGCGGACCTTCACAGGACCGCAGCCCCACAGTATAGGGCCGGTCAGCAGGTCTGGCTCTCCACTGCAAACATCTCCCTTCCCTCTTCATCCAGAAAGCTTCAGCCCCGTTTTATTGGTCCCTTCCCCATCATTTGTCTAGTTAACCCGGTGTCTGTTAAACTTTCCCTCCCCGCCTCCCTCAAAGTTTACCCTGTGTTTCATGTGTCCCAGGTTAAGCCTGTCTCCTCCAGCCCCCTCAGTACCCCTACCATCCCGCCTCCTCCCGTCCGAGTTGTTGACAACGCCCCGGCCTACACGGTGAACCGTGTTATTGATATCCGCCGCAGGGGCCGGGGTTTCCAATACCTCGTCGACTGGGAGGGGTACGGTCCTGAGGAGAGGTCGTGGCTCCACAAGAGCCTGATCTTGGACCATTCAGTAATCCAAGACTTCCACGAACAGTTCCCTGACAAGACCAGGCCTCCGGGTACGCCAGGTGGCGTACATTGAGGGGGGGGTACTGTAACGTTCCGTTCCCGTCCTGTCCGTTTTCCATGTTTTCCTTGTTTCCTTCCGTGTCATGTTGGATCCCTTGTCCGTGTTTCCCTCCTGGCTGTGGACTGGGCGTCTCCCTCGGGTACTTTTGGTTTCATTTTCCACTTTAGCTTCCGCCTATCACTCGCCCCTCTCGTTACTCACATTCCTCACTGCTGTGCTTCGGCAATCACTCCTGATTTAACATCACACCTGTTTCTCGTTTTCTCCTTCACTTCCTGCACCATTTAAACCCCTGGCTGGCTGCTATTCAGCGCCAGTTCGTTGACTAACCTACCGTGTTTGTTTCGTATCCCGTTTCTGGTCCAGTGTTTGTGAACCTGCTGGTTCATACCTGTTCGCCTGGTTTCCTGACTGGTAGCTATCTCTGCTAATCTTTCGCTGCTGCATGCATTTACCTGTTTCCCTTCAAAACCTCCAGACGCCGCAGTTCCAGTCTTCCCGCAGCTGTGTTTGTCCTCCCCGTGTTACGTACCTCCCGTACTCGTGTTGCAGTACCAGGACCTCTGCATGCCAGCCGGCTTACGCCAGTATTGCCCGAGCTACGCCGCACCTTCCAACTCGGCGGTGCATTCACCAGCTACAGTCCTGTCACAACACCCTGCCTTTAACCTCTGCTTTCTGCCCGGTTACTCAAGCTACCCGGTCCAGTTTCCAGTCCTGTTCCAGCCCAGTTCCGATCCAGTTTCCAGTCCAGCTCCAGTCCAGTTTCCAGTCCAGTTCCGGTGTTTCATACACCTCCGTTCAAGTCCAGTTCCGGCTTGGAACAAGTTCCGTACCGTTCCCGTTTCCTGAGTGGATCTCCCGGTCCAGTTTCCAGTCCAGTTCCCAGTCCAGTTCCAGTCCAGTTCCGGTGTTTTATACACCTCCGTTCAAGTCCAGTTCCGGCTTGGAACAAGTTCCGTGCCGTTCCCGTTTCCTGAGTGGACCTTCCGGTCCAGTTTCCAGTCCAGTTCCGATCCAGTTTCCAGTCCAGTTCCAGTCCAGTTCCAGTCCAGTTCCGGTGTTTTAGACACCTCCGTTCAAGTCCAGTTCCGGCTTGGAACAGTTCCGTGTTTCCTCAAGTCCAGCTCCGGCTTGGAGCAGTCCTCAGTTGGACGCTATCCTGTGTTAACTAACTAACCTGTTTTGCTCCCGTGTACAGCTTTGGGACCACCCCAACGCTTAATAAAGTTCCACTTTCTGTAATCTGTCTCCTGGTCGTTGCACTTGGGTTCGTCCCGTATCAGGATCGTAACAGTTAAGTTGAAAACGTTAGTAATTTAGCACGCTCGTCCAATTTGCCTTTTGCTACGGTTGATATTACTAAATAAAAATAACTGAACTAAAATATGTCTAGGTGTGATAAATAAATAAAATGTTGAATTAAATAATCCAATACTATTTAATACGCTTAATATTAGAAAGATATATTTAATTGACAGTGATGTTGTTCAATACACTATTAGTCATGGTATCACTGTTATTTTAGGAAACTATGATTGGGCTAAAGTGACTTTTCCCTATTGAAATGACTACTGATCTCAAAAAAAGTTCAGTGTTTACTCACAATTTATATCTAAAAATATGATGAAAAATAATCTGCCCCTTCCTATCACGTTTTTACTTGTATTTGCTTTATTAATTTGAGTGATTACGCTTAATTCTCATAAGGAGTTTTTCAAATATATTTAATATTTTTTTTATTTTGAGGAGGCAGTGCCTCCATGGAGGAGCCTCCTCTGGGAATGTTCTCGTTCTGTGTGAATGGTTCAGTTTCAGGTAGCCTACGTTCTAGTCCAAAGTGGGCAGGTGTCTTCGTTTTCGAGTCTCAAGCTACTCCATCTAGGTTATATAAAAACAATGATATTAAAAAATTGTATTATTGTGTATAAAATCCGTTTTTTTGTACCGCTGACTTTCTCAGGTTGTAACGTGGAATTCGCTAACGCTAGCGTAAAGCTCTAACGTTAGCTTGTTCTACTAAGTAGGAAGCTCCACAGCGATATTCCCCCAGCTCGTTTCCAGATGAAATTGTGAAGAAGTCCGTCAGACTATTATTTAGATAACTAAATAATAACTAAAGCTAAAAACAGTAACGTTAGTCTAACAGCTAGGTCTCAGCATCTCGGCACGAACAGCCATTTTATTTTCTGAGGCATTTATTTTTCTAACTAAATCTGTTGTATGTCTTGCTAGCTTCATAAATTGTATACTCAACTATTAGTCTTATCAATAGCAAGTACAAACTAGCTAGTGTTTTCACATAACGTTATGTCTAAATTTGAAGGTAACTTATTGGGCATTTGTTCTTGATCAGTCCTGTCGAAAATGAATGGAGAAGGGAACTAGACAGCAAACATTTACTAACGACAGCTTCAACTTTTATTTTCTGATTCACATTTTTGACATGAGCAAGATTAGTCTGTTTAGACAAATATGACTAAAAGACATAATTCAGTTGAGTCAATGATTTATGTCTGTTTATTCAGAACAGTCTCTTGAACATTGATGGACATTATGCTAAGTAGTCTAACAAAGTGTTATTGTTGAGATTTTTATCTAACGTTATTCTGGAGCATAAAGTGTTTGCTGTAAAATGTCATTCTCACTATACAGCCCTTTAATGACACAGAAATGGTTTTATATGTTATGGATTACTGAAATGGCAACTGATAATATACAGTATGTATCTATTTCAGGGATGGATGGACATTATGCTTGTGTCCAGAATAGCTTTTTTTATCTATTCTGGACATAAGCATTTGCTGTAAGATCTTATTATTGCTAGTATACAGCATTTTAATGACTTATAAATGGCTTTATATGATGTGTTATGGATTCATGAAATGGTAAATGATTACATATGTATGTATTGCAGTGAAGGATGGACATTCAGCTGTCTGATACAGTCCCTGAAGAGAAGGAGGGTGCGGAGGGTCATTGTCGAGCACAACATGGAGAACCATAGATTAGTCTGCTGTATCTGTACTAATACATTAATGATTGTACTGTAAATAAATCCAATGCATTCATTTTACGTGAATTTAAATTTATAACTGTGTGTGTACTACTGTGTGTACTACTCATGTTTATTACTGGGGATAGCTCCTACGCTGTGAGAAAGTTGTGCTTTGTTTGGATTTGCTTTGTAGTCGTGTCAATGACCTTCAAAATGCACTTATTGTACGTCGCTTTGGATAAAAGCGTCTGCCAAATAATTGTAATGTAATGTAATGTTATATTTGCCATTGGGTTGTAATGTTATCCATTTACTTCGTACAACCATTCACTACTTTATACGTTTTACTAACATTTAAAACATTTTTTAAAAAGTGTGTGTTCCATTGAACAAATAAATTGTATATTTCAGTGTATGTGTCTTTTAATTTAGCATTATATCAAGTGATTCTCAACAATGGCCCTTTGGGAGTATGCACATATAGTCATGTGAAATGCCAAAGAACCTAACATTCTAATGCATTTTTTGTTATTTCCCATCCATCCACTAAGTGGTTATAACTTTTGAGCAGTAAATGATAAATCTCTTCTGATTTCTACTCACAAAATGTTGAAGATACCACACAGTTTAATGTTCCTTCTGTCTTGAACATGAAATGTTAAAACCTTGGTTCAACATGAAGAATAGCCATTTAGAAAGATTTTTTTTATTTATTTATTTAGTGAATTGTTTTGATAATTGATGATATTGTATATTAATTGAAGCCCCAGTTATCCTATTTATAATAATAATAATAATAATAATAACAATGGCTTGCATTTATATAGCACCTTTCTCACACTCAAAGGGCTTTACAATGATGAGGGCAGCCATTTTTTTCACAGGACGCCAGGGAAACCTCGACTAGTTTGTGTGTGTGTGTGCGTGTGTGTGTGTGCGTCTGAAATGTACTCTATACGTCTGTAGACAAATTGTATTTGTAGTACCTCGGAAATTGTACAGCCATGTATAAAATATGTCTTCCCATCATCCTTTGCACCATCAAGTGTGAGTGACCTTCAAGAGTACATCTTGAAATCTGACACATTTTTGGTTTGTAAACAGAACTGTTTGCATTGCAAGTCAATATGAAAAAGTGGTTACAAGGTAGACACATCTATTGTTATATGGTAGTAAAGTATTGATTTTCACTGGTGAGGTTCCAGTACAGATAAAAGGCTTAAATTACATTTCAGTGCAAGAGACAACACAAATCACTCAGAAATACAACCTGGAGACAAACATAATAATGTGTGTATCTGCCCGAGTGTGTGTTAAGCAACCTCAAATGTACCCATAACACCAACGACATCGTAACAAAAGCACAGCAAGGACTATATTTTCTCAGGAAACTGGAGAGCACTGTACGCATCTTAACGCGTTGCATCCACTTTTCGGTGGGGTAAATCCACTGCACAAAACTGTAAAAACATTCAAAGAATCATTAAGACAGCCACAAAAACTCAGTTTCCCTCTTGGACATTTACAGGAACCGTTGCCTCAACAAAAGCTTGCAGCAACACTCATTACCCCTCCCACCCAGCACACAGACTGCTTTCCCGCCTGCCTTCAGACATGCGATACCGTAGCATCTGGACTTGAACCACTCGCTTTAACAACAGTTTCTTTCCAGAAGCCATTAGTTTACTCTGATAAGTTTACACTGACATTTTATTGTATTGCACAGGAAGTATGTTCTTGTCACTGTTGTTGCTGTTGCTGTTGCTGTTGTGTGGACTGATATACAATGCAGTCCAAAAGTATTCGGACAGTCACACATTTCTTTGTTGTTTTGGCTCTGTACTCCGGCACATTGGATTTGACACGGATCAGTGACTATGATGACTTTCTGATTTTATTTGAGGGTGTTTACATCCATATTGGGTGAACAGTGTAGTAATTGAAGCCCTTTTTATATATATACCCCCCCCCCCCCCTTTTATATAGCATTTTTCCCAGTAGAAGAATGTCACATCTGAAATGTACTGAAATATGATAAATATTTACTAGTGCAAGACTTTCTTGGATGGATTGTCACAACTCATCTCTGTTGAAACATCTTCAGAAGTAAAGTTCTTGTATTCACCATTCCCATTTCCTAGTGATTAATGTGAGACATTCTCCCTTGTCAACCAGCATTTATCAGCGTTATTTGGTCTTCACAGGAGAACCTGCACACATATTAGAACACCTCTTGTGAAACTAGCGTATATTGTGTAATTTTTTTCAGGACTGTTAAGTACCAAGCAAGGTTTAAATAATGTCACGGTCAGTGATTTCTTTACACCCATATAAAACTAGCTTTTGGATCTTAACCTGAAGTATCAGGCTTTAATGTGTGGAAGCTGTATCCAATTCTGTGATTCACACCTGTAATCCTCTAGTCACAAATCCAATTCCCAAACAATTATAACCATGCTATATCATCTTGACACGAGGTACAACTATTTATATTTACTATGTATATTAACATTTACATTTATTTGTATTGACGTCACGTGGCGCTGTAACGGCGACATGTAGTCCAGCTGTCTCTCTTGTTCGTGTTTGTTAATTTGAATGTGTTTGGTTGTGTCTGGCTTTTGTCTTTAGTTTTTTTCATGTGCTGTGTGTCTGTTGTGGGACGGGGAAGCGGGCTGGAGATTTTCCGGGGCACTTCTAAAGCTGGGGGGGAAATACTGTGTCTCTAGCACATCGTTCATATTATGTGATTATGCTGTTAGAACAGTCTCTTAAGAATTGTTGGTGCTTATACACATTTGGTTCAGCTAAGGATAGGCTTAATCATTTTGCAGACTCAACATTGTCTATAGTATATTTTTGAAATTATTATTTTGTTTCACTTCTGATTGAAAACTGGCTTGAATAAAATATTTAACCTTGAATTATACTTGTTTTGTATTATTCATTATCTTATGGTTTTCAATTCACCACTACTTTGATTTGACTTTTTCCAGATGAAGTGGTAGATAATATAAAAATTAAAAATGGACAGATCAATCTCTGCCCATGCCTTGGCACTGTTTAAAGATGCACTATGCAGGATTTATTTTACTTTAACCCTATTAACTTTGGTGAAAATTGGGCAATTTCCATCTAGTTTGTAATAGTCTTATTTAAGTGTAAATATCTCAAAATAATATTCACTGCACAGCCATGGTTTAAAGTTTGAATGGCTTAAAGTTTGAAGAGGCTGTATCATTCAGAAATTTGCAACAGAATACATTTATGTCTGAATCGTCACATACAGTACAACCCCAATTCCAAAAAAGTTGGGACAGTATGTAAAATGCACATAAAAGCAGAAAGCAGTGATTTGTAAATTCTCTTTTACATATATTTAATTGAAAACAGTACAAAGATAAGATATTTAATGTTTTATCTTATCAACTTTACTGATTTTTGTAAATATATGCTATTTCCGAATTTGATGCCTGCAACACGTTCAAAAAAAAGTTGGGACAGGGCCAAAAAAAAGACTGGGAAGTTAAAAAAGACCTGTTTGGAACATTCCACAGGTAAACAGGTGATGCTATCATGACTGGGTCTAAAAGGATATCAAAAGACGAGCCTCAAACCATCACTCTGATGCCAGATATGCAGTAGATATGGATGAATCACTTGGAGGGTTGTTTCTCCTGGCTTCCATAGAGTTCAATAGAAAAATGAGTCAGGAGAAACAACCCTTAAAGTGATCCATCCATATCTACTGCATATCTGGCAGCAGAGTGATGGTTTGAGGCTTGTTTGATACCTCAGACCCTTGTTGACTTACAGTCAGTTTACCAACCATGTATTCCATACTGTTCCAGCATAATTTACAGCTAAATCTAGTCCCACCCCACAGTTCCCATAGAGATCCATTCACATGCAGAGACGTTATAGTACCGCTTGCAAGAGTACCATAAAATAAGATATCAAGAGTCTTTTGATGTTGTTGGGTCACAGACATCAGGAAGTCATGACATGCAAAGGATATGTGACCAAATATTAAAAATGATTACTTTATTCTATATATAAATGACGGGGGTGCCAATAATTGTGGCACACATGGTTTTGTTAAAAATAATTATTTCTTGATGAGGGATTTTTATTTCTCATAATAAATTTACTTCAATTAAAGGTTGGATTTTTCTAATTTTTTCAGTGTGAGATTAAGATAATTCACCAAACGGTGAATTTTTTATAACCCTTTTTACTCATCTTTACCAGGGGTGCCAATAATAGTGGAGGGCACTGTACATTTAAAGCATTGAGTGGGAAGTAAATATACTATATGGCCAAAAGTATATGAGCACCCCTTGGTCTGGGGCTGTTTTTCATGGTTCGGGCTAGGCCCCTTAGTTCCAATGAAAGCAAATATTAACGCTACAGAAAACAATGATATTCTAGATGATTCTGTGGCTCCAACTTTGTGTCAACGGTTTGGAGAAGGCCCTCTCCTATTTCAGACTGACAATGCCCCCGTACACAAAGCGAGGTCCATACAGAATATTTTTTTTGAGATCATTGTGGAAGAACTTGACTGGCCTGCACAGAGCCCTGACCTCACCTCCATCGAACACTTCTGGGATCAATTGGAAAACCTACTGCAAACCAGGCCTAATAGCCCCACATCAGTGCCCGACCTCACTAATGCTCTTCTGACTGAATGGAAACAAATCCACACAATAATGTTCCAACATCTAGTGGAAAGCCTTCCCAGGAGAGTGGTGGCTGTTATAGCAGCAAAGGGGGGACAACTCCATATTAATGCCCATGATTTTGGAATGAGATGTTGGATGAGCAGATGTCCATATACTTTTGGCCATGTAGTGTAGTTTGATTAAATATTGGGGGTATTCAACCCCCTCAGATTATAAGGTGCCACACATCTGTAAATTGACACATTTAAACGTGTTTAGCAATACATACTGTATGTAGACCACAATCCACAAACATTCTCTACCAAGAACAATATTATTTAATGGAAAAAGGTGTATAGCATTCGTGATAGTAAGTAAAATTCAGTAAAAAGTTGCTGTCAATCGTTCTCATTATGATAACTTTAAATTTAACCCAGTCTAGGCACTCAAATGTTTTCTCCCTTCTGGTACTAACATATTCAAATGACAAATGTGAAACTGTTACTAAGCATTTCTTTGTATTGGAGTTGAATAATTATTTAGCAAATCAACAGATATGACCTTCAATTTGATTGGACCTTTGGGAAATATAAATCTCACTTGCACCCAGTTTTACTTCCTATCTTCACTCTGTCTTCTATTTAAATGGGATGAGCAACTTGTAACATTGTTAGTTTCATTTCAGTTTTCCATTATTTGCTCATTAGAGAACGTTACTTAAATGTGAGATGGAAACATTTTTCCCCCCTTATTGATGCGAAGTAGTCACCTGTCTCTAAAGATTATTGCCATTGTAGCATATAAATGGATACACTGTAATTACAGACATTCAATCTTTCATCTACATAATGTTTTAATCATTAATGTACACGTCTTGCTTAAGGAACCTGACACTTGCTAGACCAATAAGAGGGGTTTGATTTATTTTAAAGCTTTGTGATCATATCACTCACTGTCTGCATGTACAGTGCCTTCCAAAATAATTTTTGATATAAAAATGAGCAAAGAAGGCTACATAAAGTAACCAGTGCAGGTAATGAGCTATATTGTATGCTCAAACAAAAGAGAACATTATATAATATTATTTTATACTAATACAATGATGTCACAATTATTAATCCCTAATAATTATTTAAAACAAAACCCAAACCCAAGAAATAAATCCACATTAGTGTGCAAATTATTTCTCATCTCAATCTTAGCAAACTGCATTGTGAGTTCCCATGGGGTCTTGTTTCACTGGGGTAAAAATAAGGTGTGTGCATCACCCATCGCCATGGAGAAAAGCAAAGAAATCTCAGAGGAAAGAAGAGGCCCTATTTTTGCAGTCAAGGTACAATAGCCTATTCTGGTAATTCACAGTGAATTATGGGTAATTCACAGTGCTGGCTAAATTAAGGCGTGTCCAACTCAATTTCAGTAATTTCGTGACTAGAAACTGGAGCACACTTGCAATGCAGTTGCAACAGGTTGATTTACGAGAAATAAAAAATACCTGTGAGTGTGGTGGATGCTATAGAAAATGGCAGTTTTGTTATGTTGGATATATTTCTCTGGGAGTTGCCACATTCCCATTTTTGGGAACCGCGGAAAGCCTATTCAGGCAAATTATATTTAAGGGCAGCTTGCTAACTAGAGGAGGAAGGTGTGGCATGTGTTAGCTGATCGGTTTGCATATTTTCTTTTGTTTTAGCTTAATATAATCTTGGAGTACTCTATTTATTATTTGTTACTTTATTTATTATTAATTCTGGAAATATGTAATTCTGGAAAAGGGAAAAAAAATCATACAAGGTGATCAACTAACAAGGTACAAAGAGGACTGTGAAAACGACCACTAAAGGCGAATAAATGGAAGGACCGAAGCCACAAGATCCTAAGGGATGTGGGGTTGTTTCCACTCATAGTTTGGTTGCAGGAGCAATGAATGTCTGAGTTGAGCCATATCTTGTTGCCAGCGACATGTTCACTAGGGGATCTGTGCGGACCGGATTAAATTAAATAATTTATGATCTTTTTTAGATAATTTAAATAATTTGAAACAAAAAATGTGTTCAGCAGTTAAAGTCGTACAATTTCTACCTTGAATCCAATGACATGTTTTCCTACTTCTTATCAATGACAATAACACTAAGGGCTCTATCTTGACGATTTTAGCGCTTGGTCTAAACATGGCGCAAGAAGTGCATTGAGGGCGTGTCCCAGTCCACTTTTGCTAGTTAGACGGCGTATTATTTGAGCGTTAAGGTGGAAGTGGGCTGAAGATAGCAATACACCAAAAATCATCCTGGCCACTCCTCTTCTTAAGACCAACCCGCCCAGTTCACTTGCTATGGGCGCAAGATCACTTGGTATTTGAACGAGGTGAGCGCTGGGCGCTATAATGACCCCTGCGCCAGGTGTAAGATAGCAAAGACACTTGCGTTTGGGTTAATGCTGCTTAGCACCGGGTGTAAGATAGGGCCCTAAGTATATTATTAATAAGGGCACTGATAATGAAAACATTTGTTTATGTTTTACGATTTCATCATTTGAAAGTCTTATGTTTATGAAGTCTTGTTTTACTCTTCTCTTTACTCAAGTTCTAAGAAAACAACTTTGATACTTTATTGTGAGCGTGTGTGTTTCAATATCTAATTGAGACTATATTTCGCTAATAGTATTCAGTGCCCTTGTTCCCTTTGGTTGAAGAGCTGTACATACCAAAATAAAATGGATTTATTGACTGAAATGTTACATCCAAATGAACAACCAAACCAAATGTACTCACCAAGGTGGAATTAAGATCTACTATGATCCACGGCAAGAACATAAAGGGGACCAAATGGCAAATTTGAACACAATTTATTTGGTTTTAAAATTGTATTATTCATGGAAGAAACCTATGTGTTTTTTCTTAATGAGTGCAGCACCAAATACTATCAGTTGAGTTTGTGAGTGGGTCCGGGTGTAAATGCAATCGGTATATCAGTGATGGAGCTAGTGACACCATCCCCATGTATGCATAAAGAATTACAAAATCTGTTTGGTTGGTAATTTTGCAGACTAGATTTAAAGGACTGCACGTGTAAAGCACTGGTTGAGCCTTGGAATGCCCTCATTGCTATACACATTAATTATGGGGCTGAATGACCGTCAAATGAATAATTAGTCCAAGCTGGTGGTTTATAGCTTTCAATGACAGTGAGTGCAAGTATCTTCACAAGTTCATTAATACTAAAATATTTGATGAAATTGAAATTAAAACATTGCATAATCAGGAGTGCAGCGCTGGCCTGCTGGTTTTCACAGTTGGAATTCCAACTGTAATAGTTCTTGGTTGTTGCCTAGGGATAATTCCTTTTTTGTGTCATTTAAAAATTATGCACAAAACATGTGTTATGTACTGTGTGTAATCTATGAGCCTAAAATAGTTCAGTGTATCAGTAAGTAAACTTGCAAATAAGCTGTAATGGATTTTCCTTGGAGAACAGTAAAGTTCTCAGTTAACAGTAAATAGCTGCCTGTCCATTCTGCTTATTAATACAAAAAACTACGTTTTAAGTGTTCGTTTGGCTTGGTCAAAAGCCGCAAAAGAGAGGAAATTCAAATGAGCACCACCAAGCCAAACTTCAGCTCTCTACACTATCAGGGATTCCCAGTACTCCATTTTTTATATCTGACTGCTATACAGTTCTGTAGCTATGTTGGTCTACTCTATTTCAAACAACATGTACTCATCACTGGGCAGATTGGTTCAAACCTTCTCTCAAAGAGCCTAATTAATACTCTTAGAGTATGTGCTGCCACCCATGGTAATGACCTGTACAAAAAGGCATAACATTCAAAAGACAATATAAAAGAAAATAAGATACACTCCCAGAGTGTGCACTGTGCAGACCTGGCTAAGTTACTTTACTCCCAGAGTGTGCACTGTGCAGACCTGGCTAAGTTAACTTTACTCCCAGAGTGTGCACTGTGCAGACCTGGCTAAGTTACTTTACTCCCAGAGTGTGCACTGTGCAGACCTGGCTAAGTTACTTTACTCACAGAGTGTACACTGTGCAGACCTGGCTAAGTTACTTTACTCCCAGAGTGTGCACTGTGCAGACCTGGCTAAGTTAACTTTACTCCCAGAGTATGCACTGTGCAGACCTGGCTAAGTTACCTTACTCCCAGAGTGTACACTGTGCAGACCTGGCTAAGTTACTTTACTCCCAGAGTGTACACTGTGCAGACCTGGCTAAGTTAACTTTACTCCCAGAGTGTGCACTGTGCAGACCTGGCTAAGTTACTTTACTCCCAGAGTGTACACTGTGCAGACCTGGCTAAGTTAACTTTACTCCCAGAGTGTACACTGTGCAGACCTGGCTAAGTTACTTTACTCCCAGAGTGTGCACTGTGCAGACCTGGCTAAGTTAACTTTACTCCCAGAGTGTGCACTGTGCAGACCTGGCTAAGTTACTTTACTCCCAGAGTGTGCACTGTGCAGACCTGGCTAAGTTACTTTACTCACAGAGTGTACACTGTGCAGACCTGGCTAAGTTACTTTACTCCCAGAGTGTGCACTGTGCAGACCTGGCTAAGTTAACTTTACTCCCAGAGTGTGCACTGTGCAGACCTGGCTAAGTTAACTTTACTCCCAGAGTGTGCACTGTGCAGACCTGGCTAAATTAACTTTAATTTAACACACTTTTTTTTTTTTTTTACATATCTGTTAAATGTTGACTGATGAACAGCCAGTGCTCAAGGCTGTCTTTTCCACTGCTGACAGAAGATTCCCCCTTGGTGTTGATTTCTGACCTTAATCGATTTGTTTTAAATGCTCTGTCTATTGCTATCTTCTTTATGTGTTTTTTTTTTTTTTGGTCAAACTGCAAGTTGTGCAAAATAAATGAAATCTCTCTATGTACAGTGTGCCAGGCGGCACATTAGGAAGAGCATGTCTTTTTGCCTAAAGACATGCTCTTCCTAATGTGTTTGGTTGATATTACATCCATGTTTGCCTCCCTTCCTGTCAGTCCCTGAGGTCAACTAATTGTTTTTTTTTTCTTCAAAATAACAATTAGCTACTTAACTATATAATTAGTCACTTTACTGTGCTGCCCATATGTCTACAGGGACCCCTGGAGGATAACAATGCAAATACAATTGAAATCAAATCCCTGTTGGTCAAGTGGTAGACAAATTGGTGGCCCTGCTCATAACTCAACAGCTAAATACATAATCATGGGAAAATGAGGCATTGGGTAGCCTCTTGTCTGCTGTATCAATAATGTAAATGTTCATTAATTGTAAGCTGCAGACTATGTCACTATATTGAAGTCTGAATTAATTAAAATTACATGTTACATGTTTCGTTTTCTAAATCTTCTATTGGATTTTATAATAATTTTAAATGGAATTCCTTTTTACAGGATTAAATACTGCACAGCAGTTTGTATTTTGTTGACACCCAAGAACGTGCATAAGATTAAGACAAGTTAAACTTGTTAAACGAGTTAAACTTATAAACAGCAACATTTAAGGGTTTAATTTCTATCTGGAAGCACTACTTAAAATGTAATTTAGTTTGGTCACAACAGTGATATGTACTTTGTTCATTGCTGTTATAAAATATATATATGCCAGCAAATGTTACAAAAATTTCCTGTTGCAACTGTTTGGAAGTTGACTTAATTTAACTTTGCAAATTGACAAGATTAGGCAGCCCAAAATCAAATGACAATGCAGCATTACGTGGAAGTTCGAATTAGCTCAAAACTATCCTTGCCTATGCAAATGAATTTCTCCCTCTATCTGCAGTGAGTGATCCCTTGAAACTAAACAGATAATTTTGGTTCATGCAGCTGAACTTTCAAAAAAAAATCCAATTTCACTCCATCATGACTATATTACCAAACTAATGAGGTTATTTCAGCTCTTGATTCACCTCCCTTCAGCTCCGAATTACTTTGTGGAAAGTGGAAATGGAATAATTTTTAGATCAATGAAGTTGGTGCTTTTTAAGGAGTGGGGACCTCAAGTACAAAAGAATGAAAATAGCCTTATATTAAAGCAATTGAGAATGCAGGCAAGTCATGGAAAAGCAAGGCACTTTTCCTCAGAAATACTGCTTATAGAGCATGTAAAAGTGAGATGACTTGGTAGTTAAACGACGTGAGCGTTGGCGTTATAATGAACCCTGCGCTGGGTGTAAGATAGGGCCCCATGTATTCTTGCGCCCATTGCAAGCGAACTGGGCATGTTGGTCTTAAGATGAGGTGTGGCCAGGCGTATTGCTATCTTGGCGTTTTGGCGTATTGCTATCTTGAGCCAGCAGAAAGCGCTTGCGCTAAAACCACCACAAACCTGGTCTAAAGTCATGTCGCAGTTGTTTACATGTTATTTTAACGGCGCATATAAGTGCATCTACATACGGTTGTGGTTAAAAGTTTACATACACTTAGGATGAAGTCATTAAAACTAATTTTTAACCACTCCACAGATTTCATGTTCGAAAACTATAGTGTTGGCAAGTCAGTTAGGACATCTACTTTGTGCATGACACAAGTAATTTTTCCAACAATTGTTTACAGACAGATTATTTCACTTTTAATTCACTATATCACAATTCCAGTGGGTCAGAAGTTTACATACACTAAGTTGATTGTGCCAATGCTGCCTACACTAGCCCAGTGCCTACACAAACCCAGCTTGTCGCTGTTTGCCCTCCAATTTTCACACATTAATGTCTTGTCTGTTATGATACAGCTAGAATTATCCTTGGCCTGCTGAGAACTCATGTTGCAGTCTGTGTATCTTTTCAATTAAGTTTGAACTTTTTATCGATTTATTTTTTCTTGGTAAATATTTTTCTGTTTCCAGCATAGAGCCAACATTCTCATAATTTTAACTTACTCTTTGTAAAGTGCAGTGCCCTTAGAAAGTATTCACCCACTTGACCATTTGCTGAAAGGCAGCTAGAAATTTATTTTATGGATTTTGTCAACCTAACTACAGCTACATACAACTATGACATAAACAATGGATACAATATTACTTAAGATTCTTACAATATTAATTAAGACTATAGCAATGTAAGCACACCTCTAATAACTTGAAAGTTTTAGGTAATTTAGGCTGACCACTTTATATTTTAGATTACATATCAGTCCCTCCAGGATTTAGCGATGTCGCGATCGCAGCTATTAACGCAAAATCAACGAAACTCCGCGAAAGTTGCAAGAGCTTGCATTTTTTTCAATCCAACTTTCCCTGAAAAATTGGCAAATCGTTGTGTTACGACCCCGGTTCAAAGGGGCCGCAACACAAATGATTTCAAACAGAAATAGACAACTAAAAATGTTTTTATTAAAATATCTCCTCCATTGCATTGTAGCGAGTCTCATAAAGCAGGGTCAGTTTCCCCGTCATTGCTGACGGTTTCATAATAAAAGCGCGTTTGAGTTCTCCGTGTTTATACATAGGCTAATTCCGGGTATCACACGAGCACAGAATTACTCCACGTTAACTGATTTTCAGGTCCAAAAAATAAGTTTTACGTTTCTATTTGCAAATACAAGAAAGCATTTTTGTTATATTGAGGCTTTTTTGTGTGGTTACTCAGAACACAAGCTCCACAATATTTCCAGTTGAGTTATACAGTACTGTTTCATTCTCACTGAACTTATATTACATATGAGTTTTTATTGAATTACATATATATTTTTGAAATCACAATTTATTTTTTTTTGCAACTTTCACTAATTACCGCAACAAATACACACAAAACATCACACTTTGCATCACAACTTTTTAAGAAAAGCTGCCGCAAAATCAAGCATTTTAGGCCATCACAAAAGATCCCACCAGGATCTTTTGCAAATACGACTATGGACTATACCAGTTCATCATATATATAAGACTTTCCTTCTGAGATTTTCAAGATTTTAATTGACTCCTGAAATGTAATGGAATTCATATTATTTGATTATTTATATGTGATTAATTAATTTGAGAATTGAGCATGTCTATAATTATACTAGAATGTAATCATGATGGCGGAATTCCTTGGAGTTTTATAGTAAATGTAGTCTATCTACACTTGGGTGGTTTTATGTCTCGTCCAGAGGAATGTCCACGCTTAGGAACTTCAGGCAGTTTGTCCTTCCCTTTAGAAATCTTTGTTAAACACATAGGCAGGTACAGTACATATGAGACCGGGGAACTGAATATCACACATGGAAGATGTCTCAGTGTTACAAAACTTTTATTGACATTTATTGACATTACTGATCAAATCAGCATACCATGAATGTATATTTTTGTTAAATTAAAAAATGTTAAATTTTTTTTAAAATTTGCATTTCAAGCTTAATTAAAATACGGGGTGAAGTCGCTCCAAATCCATTCCCCAATCCCTCTTTCCTTAATTTGAGACCCAGCCAGAGGTGTATTTATCCCCACAACTATGCTCCAATCTGTCTTGGCTTCCATTAAATGTAAAGTTGTGCAAGTTGTATTCTCTTGATGCTATGACCCAAATTGTGGTGATTTCCAGTTGATCCAAAAATGCTCTGTTTATTTATGAAGCCAAAGCATCGTATACTATATGCTTTCCTCACGTTGTGGCTTTGAGTCTGGGCTGAGTTAATAACCAGATAAAGCAGTGGGGGAGTACTGGCTCTATCCCAACAGTTTACATGTAAGGCATTTAGATGATCTTATTCAGATTATGTACACAGTTGGATAATTACTGGAACAATTCTGGTTAATTACCTTGATCAAGGATGCAATGGCAGTGCCCCCACCTGGGAATTGAACCTACAACCACGGAGTTGTAAGGCCAGTTCCACCAACAATATGCTGCACTGACAACCCACGCAGTTGACTGCACAATTCACGGCAGCCACAGGGTTATTCGGATGACTGCTAAGTTGGCTCCTCCCTTTAAAAAAAAAATCTAAAGGAATCTTTATGCCAAGCATGTTTCACCCAGTGCTTCTCACTCCAAGATTAAAATGAAAATACTAAAAATGAATGTAAAAACCAGTAGTAGGTTAAAATTAAAGTAAAAACGACAGCAGTCAGAAATATTACAGCACTCGTGTCTTTCGGCTGTCTGACATTGGCACATTTATTGGACACCCAAAGCCTCGTTTAAATATCTTCCCCGAGTTTCTTTTTCTCATTTTTGCATCAGCGTCAGTTGCATTTTAATTCAGATAACAAACAGGCCATGCATTTTAAAATCACATTTTTGTAGATTACTTTTCAGTGACCACTCCAGCGATCATTTAAAAAAGCTTAGTATTGTCTTGTAAAATACAAAGTACATACTGTACGATACACCCGTGTTCAAACAATGTGTGACATACTTAACTCCAATGCAGGTCACATGCAAAAAGCTGCATACTGTACGATACACCCGTGTTCAAACAATGTGTGACATACTTAACTCCAATGCAGGTCACATGCAAAAAGCTGCATAATGCTGCCTTAACCAAGACACAATACTTGTGTGTGTGCGTGTGCGTGTGCGTGTGCGCGCGCGCGCGTGTGTGTGTGTGTGTGTGTGTGTTTGTGTGCCAGATATAAAGTAATGGATATTGACAAGTGACTGTTTCAAAATTTAGTCTCCCAAGGAGTCAGCCATTCAAGCCATGACTGATTTGCTGAGAAATAGCACAGACGTTCATATGGTGCGCAGACATTGCATCTTGCCATCTGTCCGTTTCTTTGGGCACAGAGGACACGATATTCTTCAAACCTGTTTTTCCCTCAATTTTTTTACAGCGTACATAATGATTTCTCTTCAGATGTCATGTATATATCTTCCTCTGTCAACAAGTCGCCTTTAAATTGATGCTGTCAATCACTGAGAAACCAATAACGATGTAAGTTACCAAATGTCACTTTAATTTAAAGCACAAGAAACGGGTCCAACCACATGACAATGCAGAGCTGCGTCACAGTGCAAAACTTAACAAGCTTTGAATGCCTGGATCCCTTTTAGAATGTCACAGGCTTGGGCAATCACATGGCATTGCATGAGTCATTGGCATCTTCTTGCCCCAAGAATATCTGGAAATAAAGCAAAGAGGAACGCTATAATTCTGTTTGACAAATAACGTTGAGATGTACTGGATGTGCTGTGCTATTTTACTTGGTGTTGGGGAAGTCATCTAAAGTAACCACTAATTACATGAAGTATAGACATAGAAACAGGTTGATCAGTTTACGTATAACAAAACAGCCAATAATTAAAAGCAGGATACTTATGATGTTATAGGTAGCACAATAGCTAAAAAATAATAAAGATTAAAAAGCAAGACACTACAGACCATTTAGCTCCTGAGAGCAGAAGCCACTTTTTTTCCCAATAAGCATAGCAATACTTTATTTTGGGAATAAATATGCTGAAATATATGTGTTAAAATTTTCCCCTGAATTATATGTGATTTGACTTTTGGGCGTTTGTATTAGCCAAACTATTCAAAATCTGAAGCAGCACTACATATTAAATGTATTTATTAAGAAGGACCAAACTGTTATATCAATATATTTGTGCCCACATATTCCCGTGGACAGCAACATGTCTGTTACAGGATTACGTAAACTATTTAATTTTAGCTAAATTACAAACTATGTGACCTACATTTTATTTTACACACTGATTTGCTGTGTAAACTGATACAATGTTACAGCAATTTAAGTTTGTCAACTGCTATATCAGTTACAGTCTAGAATGGTACCACATAGTTATTATGATATGAGAGTATAAGCTTGTTTTCTTACCTTACATTACTTAATTACCTGACATAGCCTTTAAATGGAATGTACCTCAATGTATAACTGGTTTGGTATTACAGGTTTAGATAAGATGGGTTTAGGCGTTTCATTGAAACTACGCTCTCAATGCAACGATTATAGAAATGATCAATATTTGCAGTGCCCTACAGAATTTTTCATGCCCTTAATTAATATGAACCAAGAATATTCTCAGCAATATGAGAAAAGTATAATATAAACTGTTTTATATAATTTTTCAGAAAAAAATGCACCCTCCCTTTGCCAAGATAATAGCAATGCGTCTTCTATGCGTGTGATGAGGTGGGGGAACATAGCGTGGCATCAGAGACCATTCTTCCATGCAGAAACAAAACAGTCAGATTTCATCACATATCTGTAAGGGGTCGGGTTCGGAGGACCAGACGCGACTGAGAGGGGATCTGAAAGTTGTCCCACGAAGCGTGAGAAACAACCACTAAAGAGGGGAAAAGGGAGTCCCTGAACGGAGCAGAGAGAAATAAACAGTAAGGGAATATAACTCCCGGCGTACAGCCAAAATAAATCAACCCAGATAACAGGGCGAAGCTCGTAGACTCAAGCAGAGAATAGCAAAGCAAAGAAAATAAATGCCTCTAGCTCAATAACAATTAAAGGGCAAAAATGAAAGGCAAACAGAAACGAGGCGAAACTGAGGAACTATCTCAACAGAGATAGGGAAAAGAAAGCCAAGGAAGGAAAGGGGTAAGAAAGGAAAACGAGATCTCTACAAGGAAAGAGAACTCCTAACTCACTACGGCAGACCCCACGTGTACTTTTAGTAAAAGCAAAAGAACAAGTGGCCGCCAAATTTTATACCGTCGTTACCTGGCTTAGCGTGGCAAGAATGACACAAAAGCCCCGAACAACGAGTGAACGGAGCTCATAGAGATACTGCAGAGCCTTTTCTAAAGCCTTTTTTACCGCTTCAATTTGAACTGGAACTCGTGAGTAGGTGTGGTCATATGACAATAATGCCACGTAGTCATATTATGAATATTCATATGGTCAAGAAGTGAAAGGATGTGTCGATATAAGTCGTAATATTAACGTTAGCAGTAATACAAAGCAATTCACATTTGAACTTGAACTAGCTATTTAGCAGTGCAAGGGTCTCAGTCTCAAAGAGGAAAAAGAAAAACCTTGGTCTCTGCTTCTATACCACGTGCCCAGCCGAGACCACCCTAGGATCACCTCAACTCCACCTATAAACATGAGATTTTCGGACAAAAACACTTGTGTATGATCATAAACTAACCAAAAACATCGGTTTTCAACAGGAAAAGTCGGTTTTTGACTGCAGTATTACTTTAAGTAGTGCAGGGCGCCCCTGAAAGGAATAATGACTTAGTCCCGAGAACGAGAACTAAAGCTGGAAGCACCCTCTCGCAGCCCCGAGAGGCAACGCCCAAAAACAGAAACAGAACCAGGCAGAAAACCATGACAACATCCACTACCATATTTTACAGTGGGGATCAGCTTATTTTCTGCATGACCATCCCTCTTTTTATTTGACATTAATGTTTTAGTTGTTCAATCTTACTGTTTACCCTTATGGAAAAAGAATATACTGCAGTATATTGTAAATATATCAAAAGTATCTTCACAATATAGTTTAAATATACTGCGGTACATTACATTTCCATAAGGGTAAATGTAATGTATTCTGTAAACTACGCTCTCAATGCACCGATTATAGAAATGATCAATATTTGCAGTGCCCTACAGAATTTTTGATGCCCTTAATTAATATGAACTAAAAATATTCTCAGCAATATGAGAAAAGTATAATATAAACTGTTTTATATAATTTCTCAGAAAAAAATGCACCCTCCCTTTGCCAAGATAATAGCAATGCGTCTTCTATGCGTGTGTGATGAGGTGGGGGAACGTAGCGAGGGATCAGAGACCATTCTTCCATGCAGAAACAAAACAGTCAGATTTCATCACATATCTGTAAGGGGTCGGGTTCGGAGGACCAGACGCGACTGAGAGGGGATCTGAAAGTTGTCCCACGAAGCGTGAGAAACAACCACTAAAGAGGGGAAAAGGGAGTCCCTGAACGGAGCAGAGAGAAATAAACAGTAAGGGAATATAACTCCCGGCGTACAGCCAAAATAAAACAACCCAGATAACAGGGCGAAGCTCGTAGACTCAAGCAGAGAATAGCAAAGCAAAGAAAATAAATGCCTCTAGCTCAATAACAATTAAAGGGCAAAAATGAAAGGCAAACAGAAACGAGGCGAAACTGAGGAACTATCTCAACAGAGATAGGGAAAAGAAAGCCAAGGAAGGAAAGGAGTAAGAAAGGAAAACGAGATCTCTACAAGGAAAGATAACTCCTAACTCACTACGGCAGACCCCACGTGTACTTTTAGTAAAAGCAAAATAACAAGTGTCCGCCAAATTTTATACCGTCGTTACCTGGCTTAGCGTGGCAAGAATAACACAAAAGCCCCGAACAACGAGTGAACGGAGCTCATAGAGATACTGCAGAGCCTTTTCTAAAGCCTTTTTTACCGCTTCAATTTGAACTGGAACTCGTGAGTAGGTGTGGTCATATGACAATAATGCCACGTAGTCAAATTATGAATATTCATACGGTCAAGAAGTGAAAGGATGTGTCGATATAAGTCGTGATATTAACGTTAGCAGTAATATAAAGCAATTCACATTTGAACTTGAACTAGCTATTTAGCAGTGCAAGGGTCTCAGTCTCAAAGAGGAAAAAGAAAAACGTTGGTCTCTGCTTCTATACCACGTGCCCAGCCGAGACCACCCTAGGATCACCTCAACTCCACCTATAAACATGAGATTTTCGGACAAAAACAGTTGTGTATGATCATAAACCCAAAACATCGGTTTTCAACAGGAAAAGTCGGTTTTTGACTGCAGTATTACTTTAAGTAGTGCAGGCCGCACCTGAAAGGAATAATGACTTAGTCCCGAGAACGAGAACTAAAGCCGGAAGCACCCTCTCGCAGCCCCGAGAGGCAACGCCCGAAAACAGAAACAGAACCAGGCAGAAAACCATGACAACATCCACTACCATATTTCACAGTGGGAATCAGCTTCTTTTCTGCATGACCATCCCTCTTTTTATTTGACATTAATGTTTTAGTTGTTCAATCTTACTGTTTACCCTTATGGAAAAAGAATATACTGCAGTATATTGTAAATATATCAAAAGTATCTTCACAATATATTTTAAATGTACTGCGGTACATTACATTTCCATAAGGGTAAATGTATTCTGTATTGTGATTTCCCAACTCTCAGACCAGATGATCATTTCAATAAGGCTTTTGCCACGATCCGTGATTGTGCAGCTAAAGCCTCGTCACATAACGCACCCCGAAGCTGTGCCAGCACAGCAGTATTTGGGGAGATGTCTATGTCCAGGTCCACAAATCTGGAATAGACATTTAGGCACTGGGAATGGTACTACACAGCAAAAAGACTGACTGCCCCTTCTCATTTTATTGGAAGGTCTGAACCTTTATCTGTCATTACATTCCTCAGAAGCGCTGTGTAATACAACTTTCTGCTTGTACAGCACTTAAAACATTTATAAAAAAGAAACTCCCAAAAGTCTGTCAACTATGGGGAAACTGCTTGCCCAATGGCACTCGCCAGTACCATTGCAGGTAAAAGTTTGCCTTTGAGGGTTTCCTGGCACACTTCCAACGTGCAACCTGCCTTGTTCGAATCAAATGCAGTCACATTGTTGAAACCCACCTCAAAGTCCAACAGGCGTTTCTTGACGCCACCCGCGACATAATGGTAATTTACCGTAGAGAGGAACGCCGCATCAGCAATGACGACTTAAAAATCGGATGCAATTGATATTCCTCGCAAAACAAAACGTGCGAAACATAATTGTCGGTGCCGTCTGTCGACTCATCTGTGACCACAGAAATTCTGTCGGCTCCTTTATATTGTTTTATGTGTATCGGCAGCCCCGCAGCCCGTGCTACTGCCGAAGACATTTTCATAAGGGATTACGCCGCCATTGATTCCATGATTATTTGGGTTTATCCGGTTTTTTCTAGAGGAATGTTTGCACTCCAAAATGCATAGGTCAAATCGTAGATGACATTTATTCACCAATCACAGCGTGTTTTGTGTGTGTGTACAGATATAATGAAAACATATTGAATTTCTCTGTTTGTACTGTATCAGTGACTGATGCAACCGGCATTGCAGCCATATTTACATTCCTTTCTGTCAATGTGTGAAGAAAAAAACTGCTTTTATGAGGGGCACAATTAACCACTAAATGTATGATTAGTCAGTTCTCAAAGGTCCTACTCCAGTGCCTGTGAGGACCCCATGAGGATATTGATTGTAAAAGTTTAAATCCTGTGGGTGAAATGCTTTAGAAAAAAATGGTGACATAGTTTATATCATAATAGTTTGCACGTTCTTCACTAATATGTATGTATGTGTTTTGAATCAATGTACCTTTCCAAAAAAAAGGTATTGAATGAATATATAAATATATAGCTCCTCCCAATACCCCATAAATATATTTCCGCGATATGACCCTTGGTTGAGAATTTAGCCATTTCAAACCACCCACACCTGGCAATCTAATAGTGATCTATTATGAGTAAATATATTTCAAAGAATTTTGAGGGATATACATAATTTTTCATTGTGTTTCCAGGAAAAGTATCTGTTTTTGAGACACACCACCAGCAATGTAAAGGGATGGATTGTGACCCAGATAAACATTTAATTTCCAAGGCTGAAACGGGTGTTTTGTTGTTAGATGAGACCAAAATTTATCTTTCTGGCCATGCACAGCAGTGGTAAGTAAGTATGTTGTCAGAAGAAGGATGCTTATTGCGGTGGGTATTTTCCCTGGGGTTGTTTTGACCAATGAGCATGTGACCTTTGAAAACTAGCAGTCAGAAGCTGTTTTTGTACGTAGTTTGAAAAATTGTTTACATGTTAAGGAAGGTAGAATTGTTTTACACCCTGTTTTACATCCATTCCTGTTTATACACTCTCAGAAATATAGGTACAGTGGAGGTACATTTTTCCGGTAACACTTTACATTAAGTTGTGCCTATACCTGTGTAGTTAAATTATAACTAATTAGGTAACAAGAGGTTATTACTGAGTAACTCCAATGTAGGTAACGTGGAACAGCAGTTAGTGGTATTCTTAATTCCACATGTGAAACAAGGCCAGCCCTGTTACATCTCTCCTGCTGAAATGAAATCATTCCATATCATAAAGACACCTTGTGAAATGAACAGGCAAGATGTATTTGTTGTGTATCATGAAGATGTGGCCTATGAGTGTAAATAAAATATTTCAAAATATTCACATGTGTAATTAAGAATATCGCTAACTGTTGTTCCATGTTACCTACATTGGAGTTACTCAGTAATAACCTCTTGTTACCAAATTAGTTACAGTTTAACTACACATGTATAGGTGCAACTTAATGTAAAGTGCTACCCATTTTTCTTCTTTCAGGAACAAATTTCCCAGTATTTTCAGTAAACCTGAAAGTAAAAATCTAGGTTGTATAAATTGGTTTTAATCAGGATAGGCATTTGAGGACATTCAATAATTCTGAGAATCTTTCAGATGGGTTGACGTTTAATAGTTAAATGCCCCCACCACTCAAAAACATGTTTTTTTAAAGGTTAACTCCTCTCGGAGGCATGAATTTAACTGTACAGGGGTGGCTTTCCCGATTCCGATGTGTCTTCAGAATTGACGACACACTTCACAATCTTTTTGAAGACATGTCTTGAAATTTTCACTACTCTTTCCCAAAGTATATCGTGGACTGAATATTTCAAGACACACTTTCACGATAAACTTTGAATAACACAGACCCGACAGGTCGATGTAGAAAAGCTGATTCCACAGAAAGCATCACACATTGTTATCAGTCACTTTCTCAAAAGCATTGTAGAGTTATGATCACTTTTGGTTTTAAATCTGATCAAACCTAACTGACAAAAAAAGACAGAGACAAAGAGAAGAGTGAGAAAGAAAAAATAAATATAATAAGTAAATAATAGGCTCATCAGCAGCCTAACTCCTCCGCTTACAGTGAATTCTTCTTTGGCGTAGTGGTTAGCGCGGTGGCCTCTCCCCCTGAAGTTCAGTGGTTCGAGCCCCGCCAGAACCTCGTTCGTTTCACAAGCAATGAAAGAAAAACAAAATAATCTCATATTATCTTAACTATATAATGCTTTTGGCAAACTGATAGGATCCATTTATTGCTGTCTACATTTATTTCAGTACTTTTAGCACCATTGTTTGCAGCCAATTATAAATAGTATTTATTGGATACAGAATCACATACTGAAGGTAACCTTGCAGGGTTACTATATAGCATTTTATCAGTCTTAAAGTTGGGTTTTATCTTGCATTCTTTTCATGAATTCAAGAATTCCAGCGTGATAAAAAAAGTAATTAAACAAAACAGCATATTGCAGAGAACACCAATGCATAAAATAACCATCTTGTTATTTCAAAAATTGTTTATTCAGGCTGAAAAAGATGAAGAGACAAGAAAGTATTTATTCAAACAAACAGCGTCTGCTACATCAGCAGAAGAACATAGGATGTGAACAATGAACAATTTTTTGCCGTAATAATTTTATGGTGTCCCACAGGATTCTGAGCATCAGTTGGCCAATCAGACATCTGACAACACTTTCTCTTTGGATGAAGGATCTGCAGTATTATTTTTCTCTGACAGATTAACTAGCACCTGTCGTCCAAGGTCCGAAAATTGCTGGCAGAAACCCTATCATTAAAATTGGAGATTTCTATTGTGTTATTGTGTGTACCTGGAAACATTTTAAGTAGAAATTTTATATCACTGTACTTGAAAGGTATTCTCTCAGGCACAATATTGCTGAACAGTATATGATTAAGAGTACACATACAGCCTCTAGAGCACCCCAAATAATATGTAGTACATTTTTAAGGAGCAAAGTAATGATGCATGAGCAAATGTACTTAAGGGTGCATACAATTAAAATTGATTTTTCTTTTTTTAAGTAGTTACTGTAGTAGAAAGTAGCAGCCAAGGCATTAGCTAGGACATTTACTGTAGCAGGGTGAGGGTAGGGGGTAAGCAAATTGGTTCATAGTTGCCCTCAATTAAAAAAGATTATAAAATTATAACTTTATTTATATAGCACTTATCAAAGCATAGTTACAAAGTGAAAATGAATGTGGCCACATCCAGCAACATTTCAAGATTCTATTTAAATGTTTAAATGATAATAAAGACATTCTGAAGTAATTAGAGGGAGTTTTTGAATATGATTTTGTCACAAGATTAGTGGGGTGTAGCCATAAGTGTCCTCTTGAAAGAAATACAGTGGCCTCCACAGTGACTGGCATCCTTGATCCACAAAAAAGGCACGTTGCCTGCATTGTACAAAATAAACACAGGTGGTAGTGTGTCATTTAAAAAATGGACAATTGTATTCTTTAATACTGACACAATTGTTCATAGACAACATGTTTTTAGAATAAGTAAAAACATTGTATCCTAAAAAGATAGGTTTCAAAAATGTTTGCCGTCCCCGTTTTGAGTACTTTGTGCACCCTCCCTTTGCAAGTATACAAAATATACTGAATCCTCTCACACATAAGCAGACTGGCCATCTGGCACATCTGGCCAATGCCAGAAGAGCCGTCACTAAAATAATAAAATTAAGAAAACATCCCAAGCAGGAGCTGCTCAGACTGGCTGCATCGATCCACTTTTGTGGGGCTGGGGGGGGGGGGGGGGGGGGGTGTACTCCTCATTGGTCAATTATATGGGGTGATCATGATGTAAGGTGGGGAGAGGCCCCTCCCAAAGTGGGCCAGCACAGGTAAAGAGGATACATATGAAAACAGGGATCACTAGCAGTAAGGTCAAGTTATTAAGGGGATAAAACACAGAAAAGCCTTGAGGCTGATGAAGGTAAATGTACGCATTATTTTCACAAAGTCTGCCCAAACAATCGAAGACCCTGGTGCTAAAAGTCACATTTTTAGACAATTCAAGTTGAGCATAGAAACATTTGTTGTATTTGTTTAGCTAAGTCCACCCTATAAATATTGTTAACAGAAAAGGTGCCTAAGCAATGCATAAAAACAGCAAAACTTTTAATGGCTGATTTTATGGATCAATGATATTTTCGGATTAGATTTTCTCAAAATCGACATTGTGTGGCTTCAGTACTTTTAGCACCAGGGTCTTCAATTGATATCAGTTGAAACCAGGCTCAAGGTGAAGCTGACCTACTGAGCACCAGTAGAAATTCAGCCCATGATGAGGAAGAGGACCTAGGCATTGCAGTTATCATCACCGCCACTGACACCACAACGAAGGGTAGCAAAACAATTCCTCAAGCTGATATAACTATTTCAACAACTAAAATGATCGATCATTCATTTATTCAAAATTAAATCAAGACAAAAATACCAACGGCCTGGTGCTTTCTATTTTCTCCTACCTTCTCTCTAGTCTATCTTTGCACGTTCTCTGGTCGTAGCTGTAGGATGGTGAGGGGACACATTTGCATGAAGGTTAAAAAATGGCAGTTGGTGGCATGACATGATGTAGCGCCTGTTAGTTAACTAGGTAGTCACCCAACTAGCTATCAGATGAAGAGCAAGTTAAATAGATGTTTTCCTTGTTCTTCCACCGGAGTGCAGTGGCTTGCCAGGGAAAGTGACTAGTGAGTTTGCCTGTTGGAAAAAAAGAATGGACCTTGTTTGTTTATTAAAAAATAAGGGTAGCGCAAATGGTGGGCGGAGTCAGAATATTTCACCAGCAAATCAGAGTGCAATATGCAAATAAAAGATGTAATTCTGTACCTCGCCATAGGTACTCGCCCTGTCACTCACAGGATAGGGTGTGGCTGAGGCAAGCCTCACAGACGCATATTTTCAACGGGCTCTGATTCACTGGAGGCGTTTGGGCCTAATGAGGAATGAAGAAACGTGTTGCAAACCCCAGCATTTTATGTTCTAATCCACAGGTGAAACAAAGAGGTCCATTATATTGTTTAGAGAACAATTGCATCAAAACATAAAACATTAACATTGATGTCTTGTTCATTTTTTCAAAAATCTATTAATTAAATCAGATGACACAGTTCTGTGGCCAATGTGTCATTCCACAAATTGTATTTCTCACAAGTGAGTTCATTTGAGAAAGTGAGTCAGAGAACAACAATGCATGAGGAGCTGCATTTGGATTCTATTGGGCAAATGTGTATTGAGTCGGCTGAATAATACAACGATAAAGAAAGAAAAAACAGAATTGAATAATAAGTTGCTTTCAGATGGACGCAGTGCAAATCAACATGCAACCTGTCTGCCGTGACCTTAAAAGAACTGACAGCCCACTCATCTAAGTGTGTCAGACTGTCTGTTCTCCATGTCCTAGAGAAACTAATAGACACCATCCAGAAAGGTTGTTAACAGATGATATACTATAAACATCATGATTCCTTTTCATATCAGACTTCAGCCAATAATTTAAAGGAAAAGTTTAAAATATATATTTTCCCCTCCTCCTCACCCTTGAGCAGACCATCCAGATGCCAAATTAAATGTCAGGTGTGGCCTTCTAAAGCCCTATTCGGACGGGATAAGTTTTCAGGACAATGTCTGTAAAGTAATTATCACAGGACGTCTGTAATGTTAATGGCCGATTCGGACGGGATAAAGTATCTCCGTAATCAGCGTCTAGAATTGCAGAGATGGGAATGTCTACTCCATTTTGTCATCACATGGACCCCATGCGTCATGCAACATTACACATCCTATCGTCACTGCAACCTGATTGCCTCTGAAAATTGCTGGCAGGGAGCAATTGAATAGATGCAGGTGCCAAAAAATAAAAATAAAAAACTAGGTGGAGACAATGTTGGCATGGCAAGCGTGAGAGTGAGTAACCCTGCATTACACCTCTTTATTAACGTTAGCTTGAGAAAAATAGTACACTGTTAGGCCATAACATTTATGTAAGGCTATAGCTAGGCTACAATAGCTTACTTAAAGATGCCACAAGCGTTTCCCCACTGCAGCCTATACTTTTGAGCCTCTTTTTTTTTTGCTCTCTGTCTTCTTATTTAATTTAGAGGTCAGCCAATAGTTGTGGCTTGCACTTGGACCTAAGCGAGCACAACCAAAGGCGTCCTCGAGTGCATACGTGAAAAACCAGGAGAAAGGACTGGGGAAAACTCATGTCTCACAGGAAATAACGGAATATTTACCGACATGTCAATTTGCACAGAATTGCTTTAACCTGGGGTTAATTTGACAGGGCATTTAATAGTAGGTAAAAGACGCCGGAATCTTTACTGGCACGGGAGCGCGCAGTCCGTAAAAGTTACAGACATGTCAGATTCGGACGGGACTAAAATAACGGAGATCCTCTGGTAATTATTACATTACCCCACCTCCCCCTGTAAAACATATCCCGTCCGCACTTTAAGTCTTAAGTCATCTAAATGGTACCTTGGAAACTGCCTGATTGTCTTCTGAAACTCTTCTGTCTACATGCAACTTCAGGGATAGTGGCCTAATTATCTATTTAAGGACAGCACTGACACATTTAAAAAGCAGATGCTGGGCTCAAAATTAAGAACTTTGTTTTCAAAGGCATTTATGCACTACAGACTGGTGTCTATTAAATTCTCACAGAGTAGAGCGAGCAAACATATAGTGCCTACTAGTGGCCTTCTGTCAGCACTTCAGCAATCTGCTAGCAGACAGTTGAGGCAATGCCGTTGAAATGAGAAACAGCTGTTAAAACAAAAAAAATAAAAAGTTGAGGAATGGCACAACCACTAGTGGACCACGGTAGTGCTGATTTGCAAAAATGTTGCAGGGGCGACAGCTGGTACTGATGGCGGTCCAATAGGTGCTTGCTTACTGGGAATTTTCTTTATGTCATTGATATCTGTGAAAAAAAGACCTGCAAATTACTCATCTGGATCATTCAAAGGCATTGAAATGGCATCTGTAGTCAGTGTCTAGTCCAACGCTTTGTTAAAGGGATAGTATAATTTCAGTATTCTTTTAATATTGTTTCAGTTGTAAATTAATGTATGTTTTTGATTGCCCAGATAGTTTTCTTTGTGCAATGAAGGCTATTTTAGAAACTTAAAGAAGTTTCTGATGATCTGCTGGCTTTGCAATGGCTGACATAGGAATGCTAAGGTGTTCATAGTGTGAAGAAAGAAAAAAATACACTTCAGGTAACTCCAAAGCAGCATTCTGTTTAGGCCAATCAAAAATGTACACTAAAACTGAAATGACGTAAAAACCCCGGAAAGTGAACTATCCCTTTTAATAATATTGAAGTAGAGGGGTGCCTTTATTCTTCAACTGTATTCTTCAATCTGAAGACATTTTCTTAGCAATTTGTTTCAGACATTTGGAAATGAGTAAATAATAAAGCAAACACAGACTGGCTTGTCAAGGTGCATATTAACACAATAAAATAAGATTAAATGTGACCACTCGTCTTATCAAGCCATTTTTGTGCATACTAATAAATTAATGTCTGTTGACACAATAGGTTGAGGCCGTTGTCACATTTATCCTAGGGTTCTCCATTGTGAATAAACTATTTTAGAATGGAAACACAAAATTCTAAATTAAGAAAAGATTTATCAAAATTAAGATCATCTTTATTCATTACAGCTGACCCTGTGCAATCACTTATTTTAGTAAGATAAATGTGAATACTTATACTTTAGATGCATAAAATGATTATGCCCTATTTTTCTGGGTTGATTTTCGTTGGCGCTTCGCTGGGAGTTTTGTCCCTATTTTTAATTTTTTCCTCTCCTTTCGCGGAACCTTCCGCTCTTGTGGTTAATCTACTGTGTACATAACTTTTAGATTCCTTCTCTGTCGCGTCTGGTCCTCCGAACCCGACTCTTCCCTCACAGTATTTGAATTATGACATGGTTTTTTAATTAAATATCGAATGCAAATGAAATGCAATTTGACTATTATAAATTATGTTTCTGTAGTCAGCAAATGGTAAACTAGCAAAGATGCAAGCCTATATTTTCATAGGGAAGTCTACTCAATATCTAGAGCTAAAAGAAAAATATAAACTATTTAATAAACAAAAATCAAGTCCTTTTGAGTCATCTGTCTGAAATCTAAGTCAAGTCTCAAGTAATGAATATCAAGTCAGTCAAGTCAAATCTTTTATTAATTACAGTCAAGCAAGTCGCAAGTCGTTAAATTTGGGACTTAAGTCTGACTTAAGTCAAGTCAAGTCAAGTCATGTGACTCGAGTCCCCCACCTCTGGGAACATGTTTCAAGGTCGATTACAGGGATTTTAATGGGCCAATTTGAATGGCTTGTCATACAGCCTTTTTTGATGTAACTATTGCTTCACAATTTAGACTAGTACAATGATTGTTCAAACCAAATCTGACGTCAACTGGACATAGAGTCCATCTTTTAAATTTTTTCTTTATTTACTTTTTATTTTGTTTTGTATAATTGTATAATACTTAGTATTATGTTGCCTTGAGGAGACAAATCTGGCACTGTTGGTCTTGTCTCTATGACAAACAGTTCAAAATCTGCGTGTTATAGCGCCCCCTTAAGGAATTATTGCGTACATTTTGCTGTGAGGGTGTGGCTTTGGGTCTAACTACCTGACGAATCTCTTAAAAAAAGCAACAAATGTTTGAAAGACTTACAGCCATTTTTCTGGAAATGGCTGAATAATTATAATAGAACGAAGGGGCTTGCACACTAGTAATAACATTTGTGGGGGTCCAAGAAGCAGAAATAAGTCATTTTGTTTTATAACCATTTTCCAAAAAAAAAAAATTTGAAATGGGAAACATAGTTGCAAACATTGCTAAATATACAGTGCTCAATCATCAACCCTATCCGAGTCCAGCTGTGACCAAATTAATTCTATCAGAGGTAAATAATATACTCTTTCAGTTTTTTCCACACTCATTTTGTTTTGCTGTTTAAATGAATAGTGCTTTCATCCTCACCCAGATACTTAAGTTAGTTTGGTGTCCTGTTGTCATTGCGGTCCTTTCATTTGAAATTATGGAGGTGATAAAAGTGTGTTTGAGCAAAAAAGTATAGATATTGTATGTGGCATGGACCTGCCTTCAAGGTGGAAATGACAAGATTCCAGAAGTATAGATATTGCATGTGAGAGAGAGAGAGGGAGAGGATCTCATACACAAATCACCATTTGGTGGTATGGTTATTTTATGGTATGTCTTATCCTTCCTTTAACATTGTGCAATGAGCTTGAGTGTACATCTTTAACACACACATAATTCCATATTGTTCCCTGTAAGGAAGAATAATAATTAAAAATATAGCTGTGAGCCCCAGGGACCGAGCAGCATAAGCAGCATTTTGTCAAACACAGAGACTCCAAAATGGTGGAAAATTCAAGACAGAGTTGACCCACTAATATATTAAGGCAAGGCAACGGCACAGGAGTTGCAGGCTCGTCAGAGAACAGCCTATGGTCAGAAGCAGTTAGTGGAAATTAAGTTTTAAATTAAGTTTTGTTCGGTAATACTCATTTGAGCATCTCAGGGCAATACAAAAGGACCGTCTGTGTAGTTTTTGTTATATTTTTTCCTCAGGATACATCTTGCTCACTGAAAGTCCACTACTTTCCCATAGTAATACATTGTGCAGCCGAGACGAACCAACTTAGTGACATCACGACCGCAGTTGGTCCAAAATGGCTGCGCCTTAGTGGAAAAAAGCAAATACGGGTTGATTTGAGATTTGAACGCACGGTCATATCTAATTTGAGGTAAAAAGCTAATGAATGGTATTCATGTTAAAATCTAATTAAAACAACTGGAAAGTCTGAATTAAGGTGTACTGTCAGATTTCAGTTTTTATAAAAAATGTATATACTGTATATATATATATACAAACACTTTAAGTTCAACAAGAGGTCAGTCCACTGCCTGCAGCCTTTGCATTTCCATTTAAATTTGATCATTAGGGTCTTAATTACAATGATTAATTTTTTCATCAACTTCATCCCCAAAAGTTAGGGCAATTCCTATCAAATGAAAATTAGTTTCAAGATTGGCAATTACCACCGCAGTTGAAGACAACTGAGTCCATATTTGTTTTGGATAAGGAAAATAAATAAATAAATTGAATCTAAGTACCGTTGAAATCAATTCCAAATTCAATCCTCACATTTAGTTTCCTTCTTCATCGTGGATACTTAATGGGCAATGCTGGGGAAAGCTATGTTACAACCATCAGACCTTCTGTGCTGCGGAGGTTCTTTGACGTCAGCTGATACACAGTCAGCCATGTGCTGTCCACGCTGTCAGGGACACTGTTGGCAGGTATCCCAACCAGCATTTAATTGGGGGTTGGAAATGAGACCTCAGGGAAGGTTTCTGTCTTGCCAGGTACGGCATATGAGCCGGTTGAAAAAATATTACTTGTGCACGCAGTACATATAAAATGGTAGCTGTAATGTGAAGTTAATTATGCATGACCCAGCTTTCAGTAGAACAAATGTAGTCACAAGCCAGCAAAACCTGTAAATTACACTGATAAATTTTTTCTAACACCAGTTATATATCATGTTTACTGCATTGGAGGATACTGCTTATTCTATATATGTATAGATAGCTACATAAAAATAATAATATTGGGGTGCTTTTCAAATGCTATGGAATTATGGTTTCTTGGATGAATGGGTTATGGCAAGGAATTTGAGTTGAGTGATTAGACAGAAACTAATTATTAATTTGTAACCCATGCAGTTGTTTGAAAGTAATGTCCTGACTCTTTTGTAATGCATCATGTTTACTTAAGGTACTTACTGAGACTTTTAACCTGCAGCATTGGCTTCAGTGTGTTTTTTTTGTTGAGAGAAATATTAGCTTAGTGCACCATACAGATTTTAGAAAATGCTAAATAATAATAATAATAATAATAATAATAATAATAATAATAATAATAATAATAATAATAATAATAATAATAATAATAATAATAATAATAATAATAATAATAATAATAATAATAATAATAATAATAATAATAATAATAATAATAATAATAATAAAAAATAAAAAAATGGTTGGCCGAGGATGGAAATCCCCCAGAATCCCCTTTCTTTAAATAAATCTCTGCAGTCATACCCACCTATTGCATTGTGCATATATGGATAACTGCAAAAACTGCATGTTTTCACAACATATGCCAAGTATGAAGACTTTTTGTAACCAAATGTTTTATAAGGGGTGGTGTGTCATGGGAGCCAAGTGGGACTGCCAAGCTCTAGAATATTTAGAGAGGTCCAATAGCACTGTGAGGTAGGTCTGCCAGAAGCTTTTCAATGCTCTAGGCCAGAGAGCATCTGAGCTTGGACCGGTAGCTGAATTGCTGATTAAAATGAGCACATTCTTTTAATGTAGGGTATGAGAAATGGACAGGATTTGGGGAGTGTAACAACGCTGTAGACAAAGTATTACCAAAATGAACGATGATTGTGTGATTTGACTGAATAAAGAAAGATGATTATTATCATAATCATAATGCATAAATAAATACACTTTGCCAGTCTCAATCTCTATTAAATCTCTTAATTTGGAAGGATTGCACAAATTCTATATTTACGGTCAGTGGGCAAACTGTTGTCACAAAGAATATTACGTAACAACACTGTACTTTAACAACAAAATATCCTTTAATAACATTTTTAGCAGATTTTCCCTTATTTTGTATTCCTTCATTGCTCTTGCGCATTTTTTTTGTTCCATTGTTGAATAAGATATGATGCTTTTACTCAGCCAGCTGTTCATGCATTATGTATCAGTGTACAAAACAGTGAAAAGCAAATTACTGTTGTCGACCATCATCTATTATTTAAAAATTCTGAAATAGGCATTGGGTTGAGCCCTACTCTGCCAATAAATTGAAATAAGAGAATTATAGCTTCACAAGCTTCAGGATAAATCAAACAGTGGATTAGCTAAATGTGATTTAGCAGAGAAAAAAAAAGAAGAAAAAGATCAGAACATATCATAATATTTTGTATTAAATTATGCCATTGTCGTTGCCATAACGACACACGGCTAAAACTGCGTGTGTTTGCTCTGACGTACAGTAGAGATGCTGACAAACCGGAAAGAGAAAACCAACAAGTATCGTGTGAATGACAACAGTGCCAGGGCAAATTCCTCCATTTTGTCTGCATTGACTCGGGTTCTGTTAGGTCACAAGTTTGAGTAATTGGTTACAACAAATAAATCCAAGTCAGTATTGCTTGCAACGACTTTACAATCATACACCACGTAACGCAGTACTATACCAATGCACACAAAGTAGGGATGTGAATTGTCATCCGGCATTTCTTATTTATAGCAGACCATACACCGCCTTATTTTCCCAACCAAAGATGGCTTTAACGATCTCAGTAAAGGAGGCACAATCGCGCAGCTGTCCTTGTTTAAATAGAAGGTCAATAACTCATGTAGTGAATTAAGGTGAAGTGTCCTTGCGGGCACATGACACCCCCCCCCCCCCCCCAGCCTCCACCCAGTGGCGTTACTGGCCAAGTCGGCTGTCTCGGAAGGTGGTGTTACGAAATGAGTTTTATTTAAGTCTCCCTTTTTCCCCCGACTAGACTCTCTTCACTCCACTGCTTCCACAGCTGCTGCTTGTTGGTTCCCATCTGCTTGGGGTTTTTGTTTGCATAGATACTGAACCTGAACTCATTACCATCAACCTCTGAATACACCATTGTTCTTTTGGCTAATGTAAATTCTCAGTTCTAATCTTCCCGCAGGTTTAGAACATGAAGGTTCTGGTGTCTGACTGGTGTCTAAACCCATTCTCTTGGGATTAGAAGTAAACCACTGCGGGGAACAATTTGAACTGACTTGGTGAATAATATTCTGCCTCTCCTCAGCACTTTATAATATGAGTTGTCTGTAGTATGACCTTGGCTCCAGGACTGTCACGACTTGATTGTTTACCAAACCAACAGTCGTGGTTACTGGTGTTGCGGTATACACACAGCTGGCTGTTCATTACTACCATGCTATCTACCATAGGTTACACATTAATTATATAGCCACATAGGCTACATTACAACATTGCTCCCATTAATAAATTATCTTATAATTACATTCATATAACTACATCTGACAACTTCTTTGGCCTAGTTTTTACCAGTCTCATTTAAATGTAATTTTCAAAAACTATTCAGTGCACATCGATGGCTAAAAGTTTGAATTAAAGAAGGCTTGAACCATTCAGAAATTTGCAGCATAATACATTTATGTCAAACTGGTCACATACAGTTTCAACATAGTTAATACACATAAAAATACCTTGGGCCCTATCTTACACCCGGTGCTAAGCGGCGGTAACCCAAACGCAAGTGTCTTTGCAAGTTTCAGACCAACATGTTTGGAGGAAAAAGGGTGAGGCTTGCAAGCCGAAGAACACCATCCCAACCGTGAAGCACGGGGGTGGCAGCATCATGTTGTGGGGGTGCTTTGCTGCAGGAGGGACTGGTGCACTTCATAAAATAGATGGCATCATGAGAAAGAAAAATTATGTGGATATATTGAAGCAACATCTAATGACATCAGCCAGGAAGTTAAAGCTTGGTCGCAAATGGCTCTTCCAAATGGACAATAACCCAAAGCATACTTCCAAAGTTGTGGCAAAATGGCTTTAGGACAAGATTTGTGGGCAGAACTGAAAAAGCATGTGCGAGCAAGGAGGCCTACAAACCTGACTCAGTTACACCAGTTCTGTCAGGAGGAATGGGCCAAAATTCCAGCAACTTATTGTGAGAAGCTTGTGGAAGGCTACCCGAAACGTTTGACCCAAGTTAAATAATTTAAAGGCAATGCTACCAAATACTAACAGAGGGTATGTAAACTTCTGACCCACTGGGAATGTGATGAAAGAAATAAAAGCTGAAATAAATAATTCTCTCTCCTACTATTATTCTGACATTTCACATTCTTAAAATAAAGTTGTGATCCTAACTGACCTAAGACAGGGAATGTTTACTAGGATTAAATGTCAGGAATTGTGAAACACCTAAGCCAAATCCATTTAAACTCAGTTTATGTAAACTTTCGACTTCAACTGTACGTGTCACCTTTTCCCGCCCATTTTTTCTGAGCCGTAGTTGGAGACACGGGGAACCGAAGTTGCTAATAATGGTTTGCTATTTTCCGGTTTCAGGACCGGGCTGCGAGGTCACAGTTTCGGAGTAATGCCCAACTTATCAATGTTACGGTCCCATGCAAATAGCAAGTACGCAGGTTTCGTTCATGTGGACATTATACAGCTTACAGATTAGAGGGAGAGACCTTAAAACAAGCCGCAAAATGCACTCGCCTAACTTAACTAACTTCGTTCTTGACTGGTTGTTTTCCTCCCCTCTGCCCCTCACCCACACGGTCCAATCAGGATATCTTTAAAAGGTACACTACCCATGATCCCTCGTTAAAGCTGCATACCCCCATTTACCATCAGACGGCTAGCAACTATGCTGCGTTCACACCAAGGAGGTAGGCGGAGCGAGAGTTCCAACTTCGGAAGTCAAGGGAAAACAACTCTTCAAGTGATCCATCCATATCTACTGCATATCTGGCAGCAGAGTGATGGTTTGAGGCTCGTTTGATACCTCAGACCATTGATGATGTACAGCCATTTAGCCAACTATGGGTGCCATACTATTCCTGTGTAATTTACATCTTAATCTAGTCCCACCCCCCATTTCCCCTAGAGATCCATTCAAATGCAGAGAGGTTATAGTATCACTTGTAAGAGTACCTGAAAATAAGATGTCAAGAGTCTTTTGATATCCTTTTATACCCAGTCATGACAGCATCACATTTTTACCTGTGGAATGTTCCAAACAGGTGCTTTTTGAACTTCCCAGTCTTTTTTTTTTTCTGTCCCAACTTTTTTGGACCGTGTTGCAGGCATCAAATTCAGAATTAGCGTGTATTTACAAAAATCTATAAAGTTGATAAGGTAAAACGGTATATACATTTTCTTTGTACTGTTTTCAATTAAATATACGCAAAAGAGAATTTACAAATCATTGCTTTCTGCTTTTATGTGCATTTTACATACTGTCCAAACTTTTGTGGAATTGGGGTTTGCATATTCGTATACAATCTCTCAATGTTTTTTATACCATGTATGTTAGGGAACTATTTCATTTTAGTATGAAAGGTACATGCTGGCTCGCTACCACATATACAAAACCCAATTAGATAGTTAGTTAGATAGTTACCAATTTACCCAGTTTGACGGTTGGATTTTCTGTAGCACCAAATTAAAAATAATTTTAGGTATTTCCAAATAAAGAGAGAGTTTAGCAAAATACTTGATAATTACACCTCTTGCTGTACTGTTTTGGTTGTCGACCAGTGAGTATTCATACACTGAATTAAATATTGGGTTGTTGAACACAAGAACACTGCCATTGCCACTGCTTAAAAAAGCCACCCTGCCATTGGTGCCATCTTTCTATGGAAAGCCGTGTGAGAGGAGGCTGTAAATTGCTAGTTAATGTGAGGTGGCTTATGGGAAAAATATACTCAAGTGTCTTCCTAATGATTCCGATTAGTTTCAAATGTTACACAAGAGATATGATGATGACATAATTTGCTGGTTGTGCCATGTTGCCCCCATTCAATCATAGAAAATAGGGGCATTGCATAATTTGAATTGCCCTTCAAAGGGTACTGCTGCTCCTAACCCCAGAAGGTAATTGACTCGTGTAGGAGGCTCAAGGGAATATGGCTGTGTCTAATTTTCTCTGTCGAAGAGAGCTGGTTGAAATATCAGCCTAGTCTTCAATTGATTACAGCACTTGGAACAGATGTATCCTTTTAATATGTCATTGGTGCTAAATACATATCTGAACTAATTCTGTCTTTGGCAGAGATTTTTAGACCAGTGTTATTGGATCTATGTATTTATTCTTTAATTTATTAAAGAAGATTAATTATAAAGCTATTCCAAGCTAATCATCTCTATTTTTGTATGCATATTTTGAATCAAAGAAGTTTAGCAAGTTTTTCTCAGATTTTTCAGCCCATCTCGGAATTAATTGGGTAGACTCTTTTTTTAAACATTTTGGACATTCAGGTGCAATCTTCTGTCATCAAGGTTTGCAAACTCAGTAGACAATCAGCGATTTGTATTCCAGGCAATCTCTTCTTCAATTAAAGTTACTGAAATGTGTTTACTGAGTTTGTCTTTGAAGCCTTCATTTTCCATAAGTGACCACACTCTCAGCTATTCTTTTTTCCCCCATCAGTCTATCAAATAATCCAATAACTTTTTATATATTTATAAAGGAATAATTTAAAAATAATAACCACAAAGCTCATTTCAGAAATGGAAAACAGTTGTCTGAAAACTGAACTGACTGCATGAAAGTCCAAAAATGAATATGGGACAGTGTGAATATCTTTCTGTCAGGACAACTCACATATTCAAATGACATCTTTTAATGAATGTGCTGTAGAATTATTTTGATTTGGCGCTGAATGGATCTGCTTTAGGTACCACTCTCCTCTCCCCGCTATACAGGAGATGAGCAGAAACCCCCCGTACCAAAAGCAGATCCAAACAACAGGTGGAAGCTGGGGTGGCGGAGGGTGATCGCCAATTGCAGCAATGCAAGCAAATGGCAGCACAGCAGCGAGCAGCACAGGGATGTCTGATTCTTGGTCTTAAAAGGGTGCTCCATTAGAGGGGTGTGCATGTGATTGGTTGACTATGAGATATGCGGTTGCTAGCTGATTGGTCGGCTGCAGCAAGAGTTTCCTGACAGAACTTGCTATGCGCACATCGTTTGTGATGCTCATTTCTGCCAGGTGCTGTACAATTACTTTGGTTTGGCGCTGAATGGATCTGCTTTAGGTACTACACTGGAGCACGGGCATCTTCCCGCTAAACAGAAGATAACCAGAAACCCCCCAAAACAACAGATCATCCAGTACCCAACCCCACTATGTGTACAGCAGAGCGCCTGCTGTTCCTGAAAGATTAGGGGGACCGTACTGATATCCCTCTGATTATGGAGTGCTGTGTTTAACACATCCTTAATGCCGACATGAATGTGTATGCTACTGACTGTGGCTTGTGAACACAGTATCCTGTGTAGATGAGCACATATTTTGCTTGAAAATATTGAGAAAAAAAATAACTGCCTGGTGCGAGGCCCTAACAGGCATGAGGCTCTGTGCGACCGTCCCATTCGACCCCCTAAGCAGTGGCCCTGTCCATAGGGATTTAAGCTATCATTACAATCAATATCCTCCTGGGATCATCGTAGGCACCGGATTAGCATAATCAACTAACTTAATTATACAATTAGTGGTTAATTGTAACCCTCATGAAAGTAATTTGTTTTCCTAATACACGGAGTGGAAAGTATACATGGATGGAAAAAGGTATTAGAGATACCAAGTGCTCACAGAATGATTCAATACACTGGACACAGAAGGATTCAATATATTCTAAAAAAATAAACCATGGCCTTGTACAGAGATCAAAAGCAAGAAAGAATCATCTGTTAGCAGGGCATAAGAGTGCTTTGAGCAGCGGATAGATGCCACCCACGATTTGACAAATGGATTATTAAGTGCAAACATTCCATTAGAAAAACTGGATAACCGCAAAATGTATGTATTTGCTCAAAGTTGACACAGTTTTTCTCCCAGCGGCACAAACTGGAATTTGAAGCTGATTCAGGCAGCAGAGTCTAGCTGGTAGCAAATGAAGTTCGTAAACTAGTTTTGATATTTTATTCAGACCTAAATCATCTGAAGGATACTCATTGCTAATATCCTTAATGTTTACTGTTTACTCTCCCTTACTTTTCAAACTAGTTTGCAATCGCATCCAGTTTACGTTTAGTTACGACTTTCCCATCTAGCCTACAATATCGCTCTCGATCATAGATTTTAACGTTAGATCTTACATGTAGGCTAAGAGTAGACATTAAATGGTTATATTTGCATAGAGCTATTTTATTAATCTATGCAACTATATATATTATTTTTTATCCGATCCTAGAATCCAGTAGCTGACTGAAAATTAGGTGGATGGATAGCTGTATAGGAGATACCCAGCCAAATCCGACAAACAAGCCAGATAGGCTATTTGATGTGTGTGTGTGTACGTACAGGAGCCCGTTTTGTTTATTTGTTTTAAATAGTATTTGGTAAAGATTTATTTGGACACCATATTTAAACCTGAACCATTAGGTCATTTATTTATTCTATTATACAAAATTGTATTTATCTGTTAACTGTTGTTGGTCAAGAGTTCTAAAATGAAAATGCCATCACTTTAAATAAGAACTATTTGCTGTCATTCTTAGTTAGCCTAAACTAGCTGAACAAAATCACATATTAATTCAGTTTTATACTGCAATTCGGTCACAAACAGCCACATGTAGGCTAATAATCTTGTACTAAGCAGTAGGCTAGGCTATTAAAATGTTGGCATCTCAGAATAGGCTATCATTAGATATAACAGAATTCCATTGTCAGTAGGGTTTCCGGTTGATCCACGGTGAGTAGGCTAAACCCGATTATTAATGGTGTACATCATTTCTCTGTTGAAACTCGAAAGCTCTTTGGTTTGTGTCCCGGCTCTGGAGCCATGGGATATTTCCATGACTCACGGCTCTGAGTCGAATGGAGTCGAGTTAATTTTGTGCTGATCAGAGTTGGGTAGTAGCCTACTTTAGGAACGTATCTTTTAACCGTTAGCAGTAGTCATAATGACTTTGGAATGAGCTGGGGCGATTATCTAATTCACAAAAGCGTGTGCAATGTTGTCAGCTCAAATTAAAATGTGTTCTTAAATGATTTTTTATACAATATTCGTGCAACCTGTTTTGTTGGGCGCATCAATTGCTGCTTAACCTAGGTTCTAACTAGCAATCAGAAAGCTCCGCGCATTAACCACTGCTGAGTGTCTAGAGGGGCGGGCCGGCTCCCAGCTGTAGCAGAGAGCAGGCAGCACACAATCAGCCGGAGTCTGGGGTGAGCATGATTCGCTCGAACCGGCGAGTCGACTCAGCGAGTCAGCATAAAGAGTCATTTGAAAAGAACGATTTGTTCACAAACTGCACATCCCTAATGGCTATTTTAGGAATGTAACAAGGAATGGAGCAAGGTCCCGTCCAGCCAATAAAATGCCGACCCGAGCCACGCTAAACATGATGGGGCAGTTGGTGTTCTGCAAAATATTCCCAGTACGTCCATTTCCATTCCGGATTTGTAGACCTGGAGACGGACATCTCACCAAATACTGCTGCGCTGACACAGCTTAGGGAGCTTTTGTGCGATATTGGTTTTTAGTGGCACAGCTCACATTAATCATGGATAAAGGCAAAAGCCTTGTCGAAATCATCAGCTGGTTTGTGAGTAGGGAAATCAGAATACATGAAATATAAAATAATATTTAACAACTAAAAATGAATTACAAACACTGGCTCGGCAGACACGGGCAGTGGAAACAATAAATAGCCAATGGGTCAGAAAATTCAGAGCAGCACCAGAGAGACTGACGGCATATTATTACAACCCTGATGCACTTAAAAATAAATTGTGTTTCTTTCAACCAGCACACAGATCCCGTGAGGCTATTTCACTTAAAGCAAATCCGCACACTTAACTTGACAGAACTCTCTCTCTCTCTGGACTCGATTCCGGGATTTGACAAGAGCTGCTCTTCCAAAATTATTTTTGCTAGAAAACAGCACTGATGCTACTGGGGGAGCTCTGGGTCCAAGCTGATAAAGTATTTTCAAATATTGCACTGAAAGCAAAACAATACAAAATGTTATAACCAGTGTGCAAATTGATGGAGGGGAGGGGGTGGGGTCCAGATGGAGACAGGGAGATAGGCGGAGACTGGTCACAATTGGAGTAGTATGCCAAAGAAAGTCAAAAGAACCCAAAGAATCGAGCTATTAACTAGTAGCTGTTAACATCACCAAGTAAATTTTATTTCAATATTAGGGCTATTCCATGAGAAAATTGACCCTTTTTAACCTTGACCTCTCAGGTCTTTCTGATATTTGACACCCATAATGTAACCTTGGAGTAATGACCATTGTTAATTGATTAAAATTAATAATGTAATTATCTCAAAAATACTTTGAAAAAAATTTGCTTGATTTTCCAAATGTTGTTCTATACAGTGTGATGTACACTCGCGTTCAAAAGTTAGTAATCACTGAGACATTTTTATGTTTCCATAGATATCTATCCCCCTATACTGATTAAAATATAGTAATTCCCACTTGTAAATGATGAAAACCTGAGTTTTATGAGCCAAAACAGTTGATTCTTATTTAATATGATTATTTTATGATTTATGATCCAGGAAATGTGTATTTTTACC
Organism: Synaphobranchus kaupii; assembly: GCA_029718625.1. Lineage (NCBI taxonomy): Eukaryota > Metazoa > Chordata > Actinopteri > Anguilliformes > Synaphobranchidae > Synaphobranchus > Synaphobranchus kaupii. Next base: position 66,006,159 of record CM056383.1, read on the forward strand.
TGTATCACATTGGTAGTTCTCAGTATTTTATTGCAAACTAAAGAAAAACAACTTTGTTCTGCAAGGTTTCTTTGCATTTGTGGCACTTTATTTTGACCTAAATTATGAGAATGAACTAATCTAAGTCCCAAGTTTCTGTGATGCTCACACCTGGAGTTATAAATCCTTACATAGAACACCCTCTAAATAGGTGAGAATTGAACAAATTTGGCATCTCCGCGAATGTGTCAAAAGACCCTTTAATCTCCTGCCGGGACGCGATATTACGGAATGATTGATAATTTGGGGCAATCTATATGATTTGGGGTTATTAATAAATTATTAATGAATATGTGTCCTCAACGCGAAGCTTTGTTTACATTTACTTTGTGAGCAAATGTGACAATTTTGGGAATTATCAGAGATGTTGACAAGTAATTATTTTTGTCTCACACAGTATTGTTCTCTTAATTTACATAACTGTTAAATTGAGTGAAATCAATGCAGAGTACAAAGGCAAAAACTTAATCCTGGCAACAACCAAATGACGTAAACTGCACAAACTTTGAGAAACTGCACAAACGAGGAGAAAAGGGGAAACAAGTCTGTTCTATTGACAAAATTCATAGAATATACTTTTTCGCCTTTGGGGAATTGGCATGTCTGATGTATGGCAACAAACTCCCTTTAAAGTTATATATTGCCAACTATTAGCAGTGAATAATGGATATTTTCAAAATATAAATGCAATGGAATTTGTGATATTCCAAAGTGTCCTATAAATGGACTAATCTGCTTGAAGGTGAGTACTTAATGGTATTAAATAAATTAAAGATCCACAAGTCAGCCTTCAGAGTTTTTGCTATTTCCAGATGTGTGATTGGATAATACATATCTTGACAGTCATTTAGCAAAAAGTAAATAAACTTTCTAAAGGAGATAGCTGTCATATTTACCTTTTGCATCTTGAATACATAGGGCTCTATTTTAATAAACCAAACGCAATGGTGAACGCAAGAGTAATCGCTTGGCGGTATCGCTCTGAGGGCGTGTCGGCGAGAAATTTGGTAATTTCATGACGGCAATCTTGGCGCACCTTATGGCGGTATTGCTAAAAGGCTGGGTTTAAATGTCCAAGGTGTGTCTCTATGGTAACCAATCAAATTGTTGTTCTCATGCTTTAAAAAAAAGCCAGTTGGAACGCAATTGCTCCATGCAATTTCATAATGAGCAACCCAAACGCACTGGACCGTCAACGACAAGAGCGATTTTCCGCACAGGAATCAGACATACTTGCAACAGAAGTACAGGCTAGGACTGTAGTAATTTATGGATCACAATCCACACCACCTCGTCTCCCAGAAGTTCGGAAGGCACGGGAGGAGGTGGCGAATGCATTAATTAGCCTACATTAGGTGATGTAGGCATACGTATGATTCAAATGGTAGGCTTATGATTCAACTGTGTCAATGTGTAATTTATATATTATATGCTATTGGCCTACATGATCGCAAGTTTCTTGTAAGCTGTCCTGTTTTATTCTAGTAGTTTAAATTTAAATTAATTAATTAATAATAATTATAGGCTATTTGTTCATTAAATGGAAGTGTAATGTTGGCATCACCTATAGACACTACATAGAACTACATGACGAATAAGTTGCCAAATTGCCAGAGTCTATTGCGTTGCCGCTAAGAGGTGGTTCCAGTTGATCATAACGCAATGGGTTTTCGTTGGTTCAAATTGTCACTGAGCCGAAAGGATTTTAGAACACGCCCCAGACAGCGCCACCCATCCCACTGCAGCGCAAGCGAAAGGATGTTATGTTGAGAATTTGCTGAGAAACGCCATAGCGCCAGTTTTAAGACGTTGATGCTGTCAACAAGCTTGCGTTTGACTATACCGTCCCCTTGCGCTGGTTTGAAAATAGAGCCCAAAGGGTTCTATCTTGGCGATCTTAGCGCTTGGTCTATACGCATGGTGTTAAGTGCATTTCGGGCGTGTCCAAGTCCACTTTTGCTATTTAGACAGCATGTTTTTTGAGCGCTAAGCACAGCGCATTATAGGTGTGTCTTGGGCGTAACATGCAATAAACCAATAAAAATGTCACATCCCATTCCCTTTAAAAGCCTGCTTTTCCACCTTGGCGGATTGCTTATATGATGGCGAAACAGAAATGCTCGTGCGTGTGTATTGCGAGCAAGTAATAGGCTATATGGATCAATAGTATGATTAATATTATTCGGATTAACCATTATGACACATTTTGATATACACAATAGTAATCTTTAATATTAGGGTTTAACACCGGCACGGGTTCCCGGTAATTCCCGAAAGTGCTGTTAGAAAATATAGCCTATGCGATTAAATTTTGTTCAAAGCACCTGCAACAGCTGAGAATAAGATACCAGAATGGCTTCTGTCTCACCTTAGAAAACGCCAAATTAGCCTGCTTGTTTAACGAATTTCGTTTGATTATACAATGAAGCATTGTCAAACGTCAATTCCATGAGTCTGTTCTCATGGAGTTCTCGAAGTTCAAGCTTCATCCAAAGTTCATTATGTGCATTATAATATTGATTCATAACATAAATATCGTTATCTTACCTTAATGATGACATTAGTAAATACACTAAAGCTGTCAGGTTGGGAATCCATAGGGTGTAAGATAGGGCCCAAAGTCCTTATTGCTATTCATCTTGCTATTTGTTCTTATGAGGAAATGCAACAAAGGTTTAAGTAAAAAAACTAAAGAAAAAGAGTCAAATGAGGTCATACACAATTAGACGTTTATCTGCATGCAAACCACAGGTATTGGCTGAAACCTGTAGAACATAATCAAGGACAATGAAAGGATGTGTAGCATGCTTTGTGTTTATATCTCTTCGAGCCTGATTTGAGTTGACATTGAGAACAATAATCAAATTACCCAGGCATTCCTGCTACTTTTAATTCAGTTTCCCTGGTGTGCCATTCAGTGTTCTGCATATTGTATTAAACAAATGGCCACTGAAGGGGAGATTTTACACAAATGTTCATTTTGTGAAGTCTTCTCACTCAGTACATTTTCTGTGATTCTGTGATGTGGCACTTTGATTTAAATAACATGCTGAAATTAGAATGATTAGATGATTAGTTTACAATTATTTTGTGTGTGTTTGTGCATGTGTGTTAAAATCCCTTCATGCAGAGGCTTAATTTTGCTCATTTTCATCCATTTTGTACCGTTCTGTTTAAAGCTTTATAACTACAGATGCCAGCATTACACAAACACCAATAATGGCTTAAAGAAGACTTTCTTCTTTCCTTGTACCATTTATTGTCATGGTTTAAATCTATTTATTGTCATAATTCATATATAAATTATTGGCAGTCCCCGGTGAAAAACAAAGTTCCACCACTCTAAATTACAGTAAACCCCTGAGAGTCAATGATGTGAATAAGGTATAACTTTACATTTTCTGGTTCACAAACCTCTTGGCAAGATGTTTACAAAATATGAAACCGATATGTCTTACTGCTCAAGTCTCAGGAGGCAATTTCAAAGAATGTACCTTTGTGTCAAAAAAAATCTATCCAAACTGGATAATTGTGCATCACAGTAATTCTGTACATGCTCAATATTTTTCAGCAGATATACTCTTTTGACTCATTGGAAATATACTTGCATTCATATCATTTGAGAATTTCCAACTTTTTCAGAAGATTAGGGGAATGGATGTAGGTGTCCAAAAACATACTCAAACCAAACCTACGGAAGCCTACCCAAGCCTATGCAAATCTATGCAGACCTATCCAAACACGCATCCGCTGTGCATAACTATTGGTGCAGAGAATGCAGACAGCCTCTTTGCTGAAGAACAGCTGGAACATTTCTGGGGGGCTGTCAACGATTCAGCTGTGCTCCAGGGGGTCCCCTGTGGACAGAAGCAGAACCGATGGAGCTGCACACCCTCATCAATGATGTCATGGCTTCAGTCCTCAGGCTCTGGCTTGCCTGGTCTCTTTTTGGCAGTGTGCATGGTGAACGATATCGACCCCTCTTCGGTCTCGTCACAGCCGTCCTGCACGAATGCACAGCAGCAGGAGTGGCAGTTAGAGCAGGAGTGGCAGTAGGAGCAGGAGTGGCAGTAGGAGCAGGAGTGGCAGTAGGAGCAGGAGTTGCAGTTGGAGCAGGAGTGGCAGCAGGAGCAGGCGTGGCAGCAGAGGGAGTGTAGGGACCAGATGGAGACAGGGAGATAGGCGGAGTCTGGTCACAATTGGAGTAGTATGCCAAAGAAGGTAATTTATCACCAACCAGTCAAACTAACAGTATATGAGAATATGCACACATTTTACAAAGTCATATGAATTGCTACAACTACCTACTACTACATAAACCTACACCAGCCCATGGATTCCTGTACAGCAGGGATTCCCAAACCGGTCCTGGGGGACCCCTGTGTATGCTGGTTTTCGTTGCAACCACAGTTGCAATCCCAGAATTTTGACAAGCTGTTAATTTTTCTTAATTAGGTGCTTGTCATGTTAAGAGGAATTATTTACCCTCTTAAGCCACATTATATCAGAAATAGTTATGGATGCCATATAGAATAAACACCCCATGTTCACATTGTGCTTATTGTGCTATATTATTTTAAAAAGATAAGAAAATTATTTAACAGATCCATTTAAAGACTGATTTGAATCAATAGGCTCCTAATTGGTGAAAATGTGGACACATGGCCACTAAAACTAACCATTTGGTAGATAATGAAGAAATTAAACACAAAGCAAATAATAACGAGCCAAACCTGAATTGTGTTAATAAGCTTAAAGAAAAAATTGAGTTAAACACATGTGAACACATGTGAACAACCTAATTAAGAGCCTATTGATTCACTTCGCTCTTTAATTTGAGTGAAAATACCTAATTTTGTAACCTCTTTTTATGTAATTGTTGCAATATAGCACAATAAGCACAACATGGGGAGTTTATTCTACATGGCTTGCATAGCTATTTCCGACATAATGTGACTTAAGAGGGTGAATAATTCCTCCAAACATGAAAAGCACCTAATTAAGAAAACTTAACAGCTTGTTAAAATTCTGGGATTGCAACTGTGGTTGCAACGAAAACCAGCATACACAGGGGTCCCCCAGGACCGGTTTGGGAACCCCTGCTGTACAGGACAACTAGCTGCTATGCCATTTGTTTATTTCCCATTAGCTATGCTGGTGCACCCAACATAATGAATGGCTAGGTAATGAACCTTCTACGGCAGGTAGCTATCCCACAATACCTTGCATAGGAATGGCTGCCTGCTGTCTCTTTTGTCTGCCCCCAAACTAATTTGCATCTGAATCTTGGAGGTCTAATGGCAGATTAAAGGTGGAATGTGTCAATACCCTCCCCCTTATCTATCATATGACTGTTTAACAGCAGTGAAATGACTGAAGTTGGTAACTGAATGGGGCAAATACTGAGTCGTGAATAAGTTGAGGAAAAAAGAGCTTTCATCAGGGGCGTCACAGCCATTTGAAAGGTGAGGGGGTTCTAGCAAGGTGATGATGTTGGCGCGCGCATAGCGCGGCAATTTTTTGGGGGCCCTTACAGCCTTTTTTGGGGATTTTTGGGGGGGGCTTTACAGTTATGTTATAGCAACTTCACACCAGAAATGTAGTACATTGCATGTCTTATGCTAATGGAAGCAAGATGTTCCACAATAACTTGGCCCATGTCGTTACTGAAGTAACTGACTAGAATGCTCAATACTCTCTTCAGATTAGCACTTGTTGCCTCATCTCAATATTAAGTGAAAATGGTGTTTCCCTGATGCTCTCTGTTGTCTTCATTGTAAATGTGTGTGCCAGTCCATGCTTCATTTTGTATGAGGCTGTGGCATGGGACATTGAAAGTTGCTGTAATGCTTTTGGGTCCTTGCTGAGTGCTTTGGACACATCATTGATGACAGGAGTTCTTTGACTTTCTCAGGGATTTGGAAAGGAGCAGGAACGAAGAAAATAACTAACAACTAAGGCAACATCCTCGGATCGAAATACCAGCAAGACCGCCAAACCCCAGTGAAGCAAATGATGACTCAGTCATAAAGACGCTATGAATTATTTCAATAACTGCACGTTATCTGGCAGTGTCCAGATAAACGTCTACAACAAAGAAAAAATACTTTTGTGTCATTGTCGTTACAAAAGAAAATTCTACATAACTAAACAGCCGTTTAATACCTCTGATCATCTGATTCTCTCTCACAACAAAACACCATTTTCCAGACGATTTCACGCAACGCACGCATGTACCGGTGTTTACCTTCCCTGGCCTGGTGGGTTGGTCAAATCGCTGTGATTGGCTGGATGGCCGTTCAATCAATCTAAATTGGCCAATAGGTTTTCATATAAGGGGAACTGAGTTTCGTTTGATGCAATGGATGCGTCCTATGAAGTGACTACCCCAGCGGGGGGGAAAAAAAAAAAAAACCTCAGGCAAAAGTGAGGGGGATGGAATCATGTTTCTGTGAAAGTGGGGGTGTTGCATCCCCCTCATCCCCTGCGGGTGTTACGCCCATGCCTTTCATCACAAACTTTATGGTTAAACCACCCTAAGGCATTTGAGAAGTCAGATCAGTAACATAGTAGAACATGTCTACTGTAGAAGAAGAAAGAAACTAATTTCGGACAATAGGAGGATTTTAAATTGTCTTAATTATTATTTTTTGAACGGAGACGATGCTGGGCATTTTTCCATATATCAGCCCATGAGATTTAATCTTCTCGTCTTCAATACTTTATAACACTAAAACACAAGCATTACGTTATGTTGCAACTTGTCATCACAGAGACAGTTAAAGCAGGATCGCCGACTTTAAAACCATATCAACATCGGAAATGTTTGAACATGCAAAAGTGTCTATCGAGAGGACTAACTAGTCACAATATTTAACAGAATTTCACATATTTACACTACAATATGAATTTGAAATTCAGGTGAATGGTAGATTTGTTCTTCGGGAATGTGATTCTGGTAGTAACTCAATTTTGACCGGATAGTAATTTTGTAAGATTTTTCGCCTCTCCTGTGAAATGGTCGAGTGCAAGACCATGTATCTCAAGCTTGTGTGGGTGCTGCAGTGGAGGAAAAGGTGAAAGACAAAGTATGAGGAAGCACTGGAGGTCAAGTGTAAAACATGACGAGGCACCAGGGCTTTTTTATTTCATCCTATAGCTTTGAAGGGGTGATTCTGTTTGTAAAATTGGGCCAGGGCCGACTGCTGTGGGGGTCAGTGGGCCAATGTAAATCAGGGATTTCCAGCTTCAGCAACAACGCCTTTATCCCACAGACAGCTAGAAATTGCTGCTCCACTGCAGCCACAGGTGGGAGATTACGGTCTCCAATGGAGCGTTCATCTATGGATGAAGAGGTGGCAGCAACCCTTTCAAACGCAAGTGGTTACGGTCATCTTTGAAAGAGCGGGTATAAACCTTGATGTATCCCATCCATAGGCACCACATTTCACTACAAAGTCACTGTTGCGCATTAATTTTTCAGTACATACACAGAATATAATTGTTGTTTTTGATTTGATCTTAAAACTGTTGCCTGTGGAAAAATGTAGCCGGTGTAACTGCATATGGAAAAGTATTTTGTAGATGACTACAGACAGAACCATACCTGCAGTGCAATGGGCGGCAGTGTAGTATAATGGTATAATGGTTAAGGAACTGGCCTTGTAACCGAAAGGTTGCAGGTTCGATTCCCAGGTAGGACACTGCCATTGTCCCCTTGAGCAAGGTACTTAACCTGAATCGCTTCAGTATATATCCAGCTGTATAAATGGATAATATGTAAAACAATATGCTAAAAAGTTGTGTAAGTCGCTCTGGATAAGAGCGTCTGCTAAATGCCTATAATGTAATGTATAATGTAATGTAATTTGCATAACCTAGTTTTGGTGATAAACAGGTCTAACAGCGTATTTATCCCAGGAAAATTTTTTCAAGTAAAATCAAGTATTATTTTACTCTGACAGAGTACATTTCACACTGAGCATTTTACAGTGTGTTTGGATATATCTTGCAACAACTGAGTTCACTGCACCTCCAAGTCACATTGACCTGAACTTTACGATTCTGTACACAAAGATCTAGACCAGTGGTTCTGAACATGCCGCCCAATTTGAATTATACAGCCAAATTTCCTAACCCATCAATCAATTATAAAATTGTAAAAACGTCTTTCTCATCAATATTTGTTACAAACATCCAAGTTATTGCTGGTTACATTACTGTATGGATAGATTCTGTAGCAATAGCACAAGCTTCTAGTTTTGATGTCTGTATACTCTTGTTCAAGATATTGTAGCATAATATGATTAAATTATCTTCTGGTTGACTGATAAAAAAAATGTTGACTGATTTTGACTGTTGACTTTGTGGTATATAGATCTGTCCAGAAATTACACAACATATGTTACGCTGCAGTTTATTTGTACTATGTTTTGTGCACACAATTGCATGCTAAACTTTGAAGTGGAAACAACCGATGTGTAGCCAACGACATCCATCGTTCCATCATGCATTGTAATTGATTTCTTCAGATAATGGCTTGTTTGATTGTCAGAATAAGCTTCCAGGAATAAGGCTCGCCAAAAGGCCTCATTTGAGCAAGGTTCCCCCCAGGAGAAGAGGTTGCCTGGATGCCAACAGCTGGGAGGACATGTTTGTGTTCGCCTGTAGTCTCTTGTCTTTTGTTTGGAACAGTAAGCAAACAATTTCATTCATTGTGAATAATGGCCTGCCAGTATCTGACAATGGAAATATTGCTCAACGGAACATAATTGTTACTGTCTTGTTTTCTTAACAGTGTGTTCCATTCTGATGTGAAAGCCATTTTAAGAAGTATTCAAAAGCTTTTTTTTTTTTTTCATTTGTGTGTGTGTGTGTGTGTGTGTGTGTGTGTGTGTGTGTGTGTGTGTGTGTGTGTGTGTGTGTGTGTGTGTGTGTGTGTGTGTGTGTGTGTGTGTGTGTGTGTGTGTGTGTGTGTGTGTGCACTTCACAAAGATTAATGTCCTGAGAAGTTTTGATATATAGGCAGGCATAAAAACAATGTTACTTAAAAAAAGCAGGAAGTGTTGACCTCCCAATGTTTACTGCTGTAGGAATAACTACAGATGCCTCAAAACGTTTGGATCAAGCTTGCGACGTTCTGTCAGACAGTTTGTAAATGTATAGAAAATGTCAGCCGTTGGTAGGGGATTCAAGGATGGCTGCACAACAGATTTTCCCAATTAGAGATCAGATATTTGTGAAGCTCGATAATGTAAGTTGGAGCTGCGGAGTATTCCCGAACCTTTTGAATATTGATACAAACTGGGAAAATGATTTCCAGGCATAGGATGTCAAAGGTGAAATGTGTTTCTGTAGAAGTGCCTCAGGCAAGAGAGATTAGCCTGAGTCAGTTTTACTCACTCATTTAAAGGAGGACAGACTGCTTTTGCTGAATATCTCACATTTTAATTAGATTTCGCAGCATTTCAGGTTTTTAATTTAAGTATTATTCTAGGGCCATACTGGCAACTCACAGAAGACTGACTCAGTCTGTAATGAACTTGAATTAAACAGAGTAGAGTATACCATTTTCACACAGGGTACTGATACCGAAATGCAACAAAATTAAAGTTTACATTTGTCACAGATTTCATGGTGTTTGCTACTGCATTTAAGTGAAGGACATAACTCATATTAACTATAGACACTCATTGTACTTTTTTAAAACAAATATATCAAGCAAAATAAATTGACTACCTTCACACTATCCTTTCACGTGAATGCTGCTCCAAGCCAATCAATGTGAATTCTTGTAAAACAACAACATGTGCAATTGACCTCTTTTGCCAAGTCGATCATTAGTGTGGAAGGAAAGACCCTTATCTGAGATGAAGGATAATATGGATCACAGAGTGCTACGACATTGATTTATGTTTAATTGGTATTTGTTGGCCTGAAAGGGATGCTTGCTTCAGGATGAAGCTGTTCTGTCCATCAGCTCAAGGCCAGGAATTACGAACATTAGCCATATGCCAAAACAAAGCACCTTGATACAATCTTTTCACTTTAGCCTGATTTGAGCAGAGTGATGATTGTGCTTAAGCTTTTTTTTTAAAAAATTTTTTTTTTTTTTTAAAGCAGCTGAATCACCATTCTGTTCCATGTTTCTGCCTGATAACACACTTCTTCTTGGATATCATGAATTTCAAATTTCAAATCAGTAGCCTATAGTTTTTGGTAAAGCTTGAAATGTCAAAAGTATGCTATTAAGACTTTTTTTTACGCAGGAAGAATTAATTGCAGAAATCAAAAGTTAATATCTTGGGGGAAAAAACCTAGCTGAACAAAACAGTTCGGCTCATTTGGGATGACATCGGACCTAACGTAGGCGTACCAATCTTTTGCACTAGATAGATCTGCATAAAACTGACATGGTTGTACCGATCATAACAATCTGGCACAACACATTGCACCATCTCCTAGCTAGCTAATAAATGTTTAGAATTAAAATGATGATCTAAAAAAATGTAAAGAATGTAATGTTAGGTAACTAGCTACGCAAAAAAAAAAAAAAAAAAAAAAAACCTGGCGGCAATATGCCTGTCTCTTGATCTGTGCCGCGGCTGTGCTAACGCAACATTTGTGTAACTTTGTTCGTTTCTCAAAAAAAAAAAAATGGCGACAGTTTTGTACCTTTACTTAAATGGTTATAAATTTGGTGTTGCTTTCGCAAGTTAGACAGTTTGCGCGTTACAAAATACTGTTATGGAACCAAGAAGCTGGAACCATACCTTGTCTTGTTATATTTATTAATAGCAGAAAATGGCGAAAAGCAGCATTAGGTTGGGCTACATGCAAGCCGGTCTCCCCTTCTCCGAGCGACCCCCTTATTTCATCATCAATGGTGGCAAGCCCATGATAACGTCTGGCTTCTGCAAGCTGAGCAGCTGACCTCTACAAGGCAAACTCCCTCCACATAGGTGCTGCTACAAAGAGTTTGTAGGAATTTTGAAAGTTCGTAGGAGGAATGTACCATGCCTTCAGTGTGCAATTGATTTTAGTTCAAGTTTTAAAATTCATATCATAACAAGGTAAGATGGATTCACTCTTTGTTGCCTCTAGGGTGTAGAGAGGGAATTTTCAATTTTTTCCTCCGTTAAGCACTCGGCTAGCAGTTTTTTTCGTGGTTTTTCGCCCTCTCAGGAGCAAACCTAACTGTCGTTAAATAGTTCAGCTAACGGTAGTTTATTATAATCGGATTCCAGCTAAATCCAGTCTTATTCTGTCCTGAGGTATAAATAAAATAACACCAGAATTCTGAAATTAATTTTATATACTCAATTTTGAAATACTCAGGAAGTCCCCACGCCGTCGGACTTCTGCTGCCTATGTCCGATATATTAGTTTTAATCAAAGTCCTGCATGCTGGAAGGCTCATGAGCTCCCATGCATTGCAAGCTGCTGCTAATAAATGCTGCCTTGCTGCTTCGTATCGCATATCTGGTGGATTTCGGGGTTGGAAGTTCAAATGCTGCCGGGGACACCCAGTGAAGACCTAAAACTAATATACTCAATTAATTTGTATGCACTTGCACCTTGGATAACAAAGTGCCCACCAAATGGTAAATATTACATTATATTTTATGTTCTCCTATAATATTTGTCCATGCATTTAAACCCAACACAGCAAGGTCCTTATAGGCCGTGGCCTGGGCCTGGGAGAATTGGCACAGGTGTATTTTCAGGCCCAGGAGTCCGGCAACAACCAGGGACAGGGAGTTGATGTCAGATTGTAGCATGTTGCTGTGCTCAGCAAATGGGAAGAGGAGGACTCCCATCCTCCCAGCCATATTCTGCCACTCACTAGGTAGGAGACCGTCCCAGCCCATATTCTCTCCTATGTGAGTGAGTGGCTCCCATAACTCCAGAAGGCGAGACACCATTTAGTGGGTGCTGGACCATCTGGTAGGGCGGTCTTTGATTGCAGTCAGACCACGCTGCTCGAGCAGTCGCTGTGCGGCGACTGAGGACTTCCAAAAGAGCTGCACAGTATTTCTGGCTTGGTCGAGGAGGAGCCTCTTGACTGTGGGCTCCTTTCCCATCATGTTCAGAACCAGCCGCAGGGTGTGAACAACACAGGGAGTCGTCTCTATGGATCCATACCTACATAGTGGATAGACAGAGAGAGAACAGAGAATACAAACACGTAAATCTTCAAGAAATAACATTTGCTCAAGCACATAATGCATTATTTAATGTTATTGTATAATCTCTCTCTCATTCTCTCACACACACGCACACACACACACACACACACACACACACACACACACACACACACACACACACACACACACACACACACACACACACACACACACACACACACCTGTGTGTCATCATAACCAAACCTGGTTAAATGAAAGACATATAGCCTCCAAAAACAGTCGGCAAGAAACAATTTACCTTCTTTCCTCATCTCCCACATCACTCCCCTGGGCATCCTCTTCCTCAGAGCTGGTGTCATCTGCATCCTCAGGTTTAAAAGCTGCAACCATGTTGCTCCCATTGTCAGTTATCACAGTTAAAATCTTGTCTTCGGTAATGCCCCGTTTCTCTGTGCATTTGTCTACTAGTGCCTTTGATGGATTGCGCTGGGCTTGGGTGGTTTATTCGTTCCAGATTTAGCAATATATGCTCTGCTTTTTCTTGCTTAGCACTAATGGCACGAAATTCGGCAGTTAGACCTTTCTTTGTCCATATGTCCAAGCCAATGGTTACCCTCTGTACTGCAGCCAAGCCTCTCTCTGAATGTAATTTGGTCATTCATGTAAATTGTTTGCACTAAGTTGCTTATTTTATTTTATTTTTTGGCATAGTGAGTTTTTTTATCAAAGGTGTCTATCAGTGAAATTAATGCCCCGTCTTCCACTGTGCGTGGAGGTAGGGCAGTACGGCCAATCCATGTCACTATGACCTTCTCTTTCATGATTTGCTCACGTGAGTCCGTCGAGGTTGTGCTTCACAGTTGGCCCCGTTTTCCACTTTTCTCTGGAGCTTTGTCCGGGATCTAGTTGAGGGATATACAGTGAACAGAATTAGACTCAATGCACTATTCTAATGGGATATGACTTTAACCTACTGTCCATCCAGCAAAAGTTATGAAGTTTTTTTGGTTTAATGTGTTCATAATATTTCATATAAAGACATAAATTAGTGGACCTGAGGCCGTATGGCAGAATTTTAGAGATGGACACTTCTAGGCCAAATTACCTGACACATAACCGTTCCTCGCAGTCTACTGTATAAGTCTGACATCTTAGTGAGAGAATGATATGAATACTAAACATAGTGGACAACAATCAGCTCATTTTAGAGGAATCATAACACCTGAGCTGGGATTTGAACACCAGCCTATTTGGTTAAAATAAATTATGCCCTCCCTGTCAGTTGCCGTACATTAATTTGTAGAGCACATTTCGGACACGCAAAGTTAATAATGCAACTGAATGATTGGTGCAAAACAAATACCATGACCAATCATTTGTCATGTTATTGGTTTAGCGTGTGCCAAAAGGTTTTGCGCACGCTAAAGGTCTTCGTAAATCAGGCCCTTAGAGTTTGAAGCATGCCGAGACTAATAGTAGAGAAACATCGCTCTAAAACAACACCCATGTTACCGCAGTGTGTAAGGCAATCGACGGGGAGGGCCTAATTTATTTTAACCAAATAGGCTGGTGTTCAAATCCCAGCTCAGGCATTGTGATTCCTCGAAAATGAGCTGACTGTTGTAGCCAATGTGATCTCACAGTGAATGGTATACGTGCATTTCCATTAGGGCGTCACATAAGCCTGTTCCTCTTACTTTCAAGGGAGGGTGTGCGGAGAACGGTGAAATGTGAAAGGAGGCGGAGATTCTCTGCACAGAACATTTCTCAGAAATATAATAAACATAAGGCTACTAAACCAAAATAACTTAATTACTTGGGTGGCAAACAGTGGGTTAGAGACACACCACGATCGAATACTGATTTTTCTGGGATTCAAACCTCAGCCTTCATCATAAAAACTTGGGCCTCATGTGCTCTGCAGTCTGCGCCACATCGCTAAGTTAATTTACATTGATTCGGAGCAGGGTCGATTTCATCATGCTTGCACACGGTTTGCTGCACGTCCTCTGCCTCCAATGAACTCACTATCATATCTCAAAATTCATTTATAATGTGTTGAGTGAAACAGCAGGTGGGATACTGTGCAAAAATAAAGTTAAAATTCAAACTCAAATTTCAAATGTAGGCCTATTGAACACGTCAGTGATGTCGACTCGACAATAAACAATGACACACAAAATACTTCACGAAACAATTTATAAATACGCCTAATATAAGACCTGGCCCTAAACTTTGGCCATCGGCTTGGGGAATCAGGCTAAAAGCAGTAACTCCATCCCGTGAGTAACGGAGCTGAACTCCTGTTTAGCTCGCAGACTCAACTCCACATCAGGGAACTTTACCACGGCATATCAGGTCATATATAACAAAACCAAACATTGGTTTTATAGGCCCCTATTCCCTTTTCCTTATTCCGATACAAATCCAGTCATTTGCACTATGCTAAAGTCTAAAGCCAGCGTCGCTATATAAACATTAAACATTCAAGTATTGCATGACTGGCAGATATTCCGCCAATGTCGCGCCCAGAGTGAGTGGTGCGGAATATTCTGCTTTGGTTAGGGCCGGTGCTGACCCCAGTAGCTAGGCAATAGGAATGATGACATTATGACAGTTGCCTTATAGTACGTTTTTGTAGTTTGCAAGCCTTTAGAAAAATCTACTTGACATAAATACCTGCATATTTCTTCTCACGCTACAACAGTACATTCAATTTTTCGTTCCCTCTCATTGTATGTGAAGTGAGTTCATATATCCATCCTTTTCTTCCTTCCAACTTTTGACAGTGTACATTTGTATTTGATGTCATCCTCTCACATTAGTTGCTTTCCTTGACTTTTGAAGTTTGCGCGAGTAACAGGATGTTGCCCAGGTAGGCAGAAAGAGGAGTTAAATGAAGACGGCATCCAATCAATGACGAGAATGCATATTTGTCACTTGGCGTCACCTCTCTTTTGAGGTCAAAGATATATTAGATTTCGTCAGTTTTTATTTAGAAATAAACATTTTCATCTACTTTTACTTCAACTATAACAAACAGATTTAGTCACGGTTTTATTTTGAAATATACATTTTAATCAACAATAATACAAAGGGATTTAAGTTTAGTTTTTTATTTTCATCTACTTGTCAATAATAATATAAAGAGATATAGTCAGGGTTTTTATTTTCTAAAATCAATTTTCTCATGTTAAATTGTCGTATTCATAAAAAAAACACCATTGACTAAAATGTTTTTCTGGTTGAAAAAATTAACACTGCTCCTACATCCGATATGCTCGTTTTAACAAAACTAAGTCCTGCATGCTCAAAAGTTCACCAACACTCATGCATTGTAAAGCTTGCTGTTAATAAATGCGCCTTGCTGCGTCAGACTGCATCTCTTATGCATAGGCTACGCAGATCTGCTGGAATGTTGGGTTAATTGCTTTATTCTCAAGGCCAATGACTTCTGCAGCCTCCGTCCAATATATTAGTTTTAACAAAGCTAAGTCCCGCATGCTCAAAAGCTCAGGAGCTCTCATGCATCGTAAAGCTTGCTGCTAATGCGCCTTCTTGCTTCAGATTGCTCATTTGGCAGATTACTGGGGTAAATTCTTACGGCAAAACTGATGCTGCTTTATAGCATCACCTGATTACCTGTGGAATGTTCCAAACAGTTTTTTTTTTTTTTTTTACTTCACAGTCTTTTTTTTGCCCCTGTCCCAACTGGAACGTGTTGCAGGCATCAAATTCGGAATTAGCGTATATTTTCAAAAATCAATAAAGTTGATCAGGTAATATATTTTTTTAATATAGATATGAAATATCTTTTTGTATTGTTTTCAATTAAATATGTGTAAAACAGAATTTACAAATCACTGCTTTCTGCTTTTATGTGCATTTGAATGGATGTCTATGGGAATTGGAGGGTGAGTCTAGCTGTAAATTACACGGGAGTAGTATGGAACCCATGGTTGGCTAAATGGCTGTAAGTCTTCGAGGGTCTGCGGTATCAAACAAGCCTCAAACCATCACTCTGCTGCCAGATATGCAGTAGATATGGATGGATCACTTGAAGGGTTCTCCTGACTTATTTTTCCGTAGAGTTCAATAGGAAAATGAGTCAGGAGAAACAACCCTGAAAGTGATCCATCCATATCTATTGCATATCTGGCAGCTTGTTAAAATTCTGGTATTGCAATTGTGGTTGGAACGAAAACCAGCATACACAGGGGTACACTTGTACTTAAGACGTATGTTTTGTATACTTCCGGGTAGGAGACGAGTGGAGGAAAGGAGGTGAGGAGAGAAGAATATTGGGACGCACCCTCTGTCCTGCTTAACCCCTTCGCGCATATGCCAAATTTAGTCAATTCTCACCTATTTAGGGGGTGTTTTATTTAAGGCTTTATAACTAGGTGTGAGCATGGCAGAGACTTGCTACCCGGAAGTATTCAAAATGCACGTTTTAAGTACAAGTAGTTACATGTAAAGTATACAATGTACCTGGCATTGCAGTTTGTGTCGAGACATTAATTAATATGTAATCATTAATATGTAATCACCAACATTAGATTATGACACAAAGATTGGTTTCTGGGGCACGAAGGAGAGGTGGTGGTAGTAGAGGAAAGGAGGATGCATTTTACAAGTATTGGGACGCACCCATAGTGTTCACCCGTAGCATTACCCTGGCCAGCCTGGGCCTGCTCAAACAAACTCGGTCCGCTGCAATTCTCAGAGGTCATCTGGCATTTGCCACATTAATTCCACCTGGAGTTGGGGTTGCTTGGTGGAATCAGTGGTTGACAGACCCTTTTCTACAGACCGCTGATGCTTGGACTTGCGGGATTTACTCGCTTCTCCGAACAGTGCATAATCAGCCTTGAGTATAGGGGTCCAAGCCCGTAGCAGCAGAGGAAAGGACAGACACAGAGGTAGGAACAGAGATAGGGATAAGAGATGTAGTGGGTTGTGAGACTGAGGGGGTTTTATTGTGGTGTGTGAACTCCCCAGTGTAGCGATGCAGTCCACTCTGCTAGTGGTTAGCGCAACTGCCTCTCCCCCTGGAGACCTGAGTTCAAGCCTCACTAGATCTCTGCCATTACACAGCTTAACAGGTGGACCAGGGGCACGCAATGAATCAGTGGGGGGTCACTAGTGCGCAATGAAACACCTTCATCCCGGCCTGCAATACCTTGTTGATGCTAGCGCAAATTGTGCATCGCCCGGCGGGGCTGTTATCAACAGCAGCATTGGCACGCTCCAGTCTGTGGGGCCCATCCAGGCACTACAACAGTGACTTAACAGTGCTACCCAGCAGCTATAATTAAATTTGTTTAATTTGATTACATAAGTAATTACCAGAACTAGGTTAACTCTGCTTGGAAGACACAAGGTTTTATATTGATTCTATTGCTTATGCAGTTTTATAACTGGTTTATTTCACTACCAAGAGACAATTTTGTTAAGACCAGACCTTTGGACACTTGCAAGATGCACAATATTATACAAGTATGAAATGACACTAACATACACGATAGAGCATTTTGTACATGTTTTCTATGGCAGAAGCTGCCATTGTTTTAAAAATGTTTTTAGTCATTATTTAACTATCTACATACAAGGTTTCTGTTTTTCCTGCAGTTTCCAAGTTATCCTGGGAAAAAACTGCACCTTGAGCGTGTTCTATTAGAACTACCATTACATATGATATTAAAAGTAGTAAGTAAAATTAAAAAGTAAAAGTAAAATTATAGTAGTTGCCGCTACAAGGCGAGAAACTTGTATTTGGTGAAAGAATGTGCGTATGTGGTGCCACACGACATAAAACGCATAAAAAAATGCTTGTACAACCAGAACCAAGAACGAATTAATGTTTCAACTTGCGACCAAGTGTGCGTGTCATCTTCAGGAAGTAGGCTAGAGACACTGCGGCACTACAATGCACGTACCGTACGCACGTCTGCTAAAAAGCCGAACTCTATTATCGTCATCATGACGATACCACCAAATACCTGCGGAGTTATTCATTTATTGGACGGCATGCGACCCAATAACCTTAGTTGAATTAGTTTTTACTCTGAGCAATTCATATGACTTACCAATGCTCGTTTCCATCTCCCTCTTCATTATTGCATTAAAATTATATACATATCATATGCCAAAAATATAAAGACAACAATGGAAATGACTACATCATTTAAGTTTTTTTCCCCCTAAAATGTTGTGTGAACTGGCATGATATTCCTCTATTCCTTCAATAAGTAATTTGTGCCTGACTCTGGAGGCAAGACCCAGTCAGTAATTACAACTTCAGATAGGCCTATTGTGCTGTCAGTCAAAAATATATACCAAATTGATTAATGTTTTGCATAAAACTAAGCCATCAAAACTGCTAGAAAGTTTTGTAGTGGTTTTTCTTAAAGCCTAAAGGCATAACGATTTTTAGTTTACCAGCACATTGTTTATGGTGTGACAGCAAGCTGCAATAAATGCTTTGTAATTAGATAGGCGTTTCCGACGTCATTTACAAAGTTTTAACTCAACATTGTGGGCTTAAGAACCACTTTCCCAGAAGGAATGGATGCATCTTAAGGATATTTCATGAAAATATTGAGGTGAGCAGTTTATTATACATTATTAAATTAATGAAATATATAATTTAATAACTTCCCGTGTTACTGCTAGGGGGCGTTTGATAGGAAGAGGTTAAGAGTTTTTTTTTTTTTTTCTATAAGTCAGTGTTTGGTAATTGCTTTCAATTCATCAGTATTTAGTTAATAACATATTTATGATCTTAACACCTTAAAGGATTATCCCCTTTGTGCAGATGCCAAATTTGGTCAATTCTCACCTATTTAGGGGGTGCTCTATTTAAGACTCCAGGGGCCACATTTTAAATAGAAATCATCATATTTTTACTTTTTAAAATAAGTGTGTGCTTTGCAACCTAATTTTTACCCGTGACTGCACGGGTCCAATTTAGATGTAAAACCGCGGACATGACAACACAGGTGGGATGTCATACAACCTGCTTACGACAATTCCACAGTACGGTTGGAAAATAGTGTGCCAGATATTTGTTGCGGACTGCATGTCGCGTGCTACACAGTGCACATTAAACAGCGCACTTCTGCCAGTGCACTGTAAGCAGGAGACAGGGTGCAGTAGATAAGGCTCTGATTTGGACACAGCCTCAGAGTTTGTTGTTTCCACTCATAGTTTGGTTGCAGGCGCAATTAATGTCTCAGTTGAGCTATGTCAGGATGCCGGCATCCTGGCACTAGGGCAGCTGCGCAAAAGGGTTAAATATACATGAACCATGCAACTAATTCTTATTAAGATTTGGTTTTTTAAACCTTTTTACTGCTACCACCCATTGCAGCCCATGATACTGCACCATGCAGTGTAGGGAGCACTCATTTCACCATACAATGGAAAACAAGGACCATTCATTTAAAACGCCTATTCTGAACAGAAATAATTTCAGGCCATTTAAAAAAAAAAGTAAACAAGCTTACTTTTTTTTAGTTAGACAAAAGGAAGATTACGTCAAGTGGTTATTTAACAGCTTGCTATCACGGCTGAAATTGAGATCCTTAAGGCTCAACAATTGTGGAATTCACAAGCTCATATTTAAGCATAATGATGTAGGCAACCAATTGTATTCTAGTAGGGTGTTTTTGCACCTTTGTTTGGAGATGGAAAGTTTAAATCTTCCTTTGAAATATGTGCAAGCCCTGATGTGCTTAGAAAATCAAGGCTAGACTGCTATGAATACAAATGAGACAATTTGGCATGGGGACTGGCTAGACATATTCTAAAAAGGGGAAAGAAATGTCACCCTATCCATTGAATAATTGTTAAAAAACGGCAAGATGAACAAAAGGTGCATCATACGGCTTTAAAAAGGCCGTCCATAGCGGTGAACAAAAGCAGGACAAGAATCCGTGCACAAATTGCTACCAGGCATACCAATCCTGAATGATGATCAGACTCATCAGAGCAATTATTGTTTCGTCATCTCAAACAAAGCTTTTTCACTCCTCTTTTTTTGTGCTGACTTTTACCAAATTTCTCTTTCTCTCCCTCCCTCCCTCCCTCCCTCCCTCCCTTTTGACGTCTCATAAAACAACTTCACACACGTGCCTTCATTAGGAGGAGGGATCAGAATAATTAGACGTTACGGAATTTGCATCATCGGTGTGTTTGGCCATTGCTGCGATGTCAGATTTTCAGTTTCCAGAATTGGCGAGCGCCTGTCTTGGAAACTTCTACCATTACTATTTTTTCGAAACTATTACTATTTTCATCATTATTTCTGCGAAAGCAAAACAAAATGACAACAAGTGTTTGGAGGCGATTTGCAATATAAAAGGTGCCTCTGGCATTTAACAAGATTGTTGTGCAAACTGCACATAATTCAGTGTATAAAGGTGCTGTACAGTTTTTGTCTCATAAAAGTACCATGTGTTGATAAACAAATTAAACTTTTTTTTTTCAAACCAGTATATACCATTTTCTATGTCTTCCTGTATCCATATTTATGTCTTTCTCATTAGCTTTAGTTGCCTCAGAGTTCCCTAGAGGGTGCTACTGAGTCGGCATGCTGTGATAACTATAGCTTTGAGATGTAGTAAGTTGGGTGTGTCTTTCAAATCTGTCAACCAATGAACAGAGAATGACCTCAGACCTGGATGGGGAATGTGACCTGCTCACCAAAACAATGGTGAGCAGGTCACATTCCCCATTGCCACCCAGGGAAAGAACAGTAATGCAGGTGGAAGAACCATGGCTCAACTCCATGTCCGTTACCCACTGAGCCATTGATGTGAATCAACGGTGAAAAAATGCAATTAGAAGGTTTTTTTTAAGAATTATTATCTCACAAGTTTAAATAAGCGAACGGTGATGCATTTATGTCTCACTTCCAGAAACACATGCATTGGCAATTTTACACTGCAGATGGCGATAGATCAATTATGTTGGATTGGGGATACTCTCCAAAGAAGAAGAAAAGTTTACTACTTCTTGGAGAAATGGCGCTGCCCGTACAATCACTAAATTTAAAGTGGAGATCTGTGATATCTAATCTTCCCATATCTATGCTGCAAACAACTTCTGAAATTCTCAAACTGTGATCCTTGGAGACATTGCCTCTTGAACCATCCTCCTCACTGTGCATGGGTCAAACTACACTTGTGTCCTCTTCGAGGCAGGTTCATCACAGCTCCAGTTGCTATACATTTCTCTGATCTTCCCCATGTTGAAGAATTAAAAAGGTTTTGGCCTGTGTGCGATAGTGTTGTGTCGTTCGCGAACGATTCGTTCAAAAGACCGAATCTTTTGGGTGAACGAACTGAACTGAATCACTTACTGAAAAGATCCGTTCATTTCTCAGTTCAGTTGAGCTCTCGAACGGATCTGATCAGCAGTGAGCGTGCACCGTGCAGGGAGGGGGAGGGACTGCCGTGAGCGAACGTGATTCGTCCCTTGCGAACTAGTTCTGCTGTGCTGAACGAATCATTCGCATTTGCTTCTTCCTATTCCATTTCGGACGTATTGTTCTAAGTATTGTATAGCCAAAATGAGTACCGTGTTTGCGTGTTGTATACTAGAAAGTTTTTTTTGCTTTTTTTTCTCTAATTTGTTTCCTAAATTGTTTGAAATAAAGTTTATAAAAAATAAAAAATTTATTTTAAAAAATCACGGGCGGGCGGGCGCCGAGCGAGGCAGCGGACTTCTGCGAGCGAACGTGTAGTGATTCGTTCACTGCGAATCCCCCGGGGGACGTTCGCGAACAACACAACACTAGTGGCTGAGACTGTCTCAGATCCTTAAACTGTGACGGAATGGTGCAAGTTGAGTGATCCGTTCACTGAAGGCTACTAGACACAGTGAGTTAACGTGACGTGATCCTGAGTGATAATCAGCGGCTCAAACTGCCAGAATCAGGCCCAGCAAGTTAAGACTTAAAAGTCATTGAAAACCAGCGTTCACCTCCAATATTGATATTCAACGAGGAAACTTTTAAAATATCAAGATTTGTAAACGCATTTGTCAAAGCGACAGCACTTCCGCATGAACTGTTCGGCCGTTTCAGTTCACTTCAATACGCAGTACGCAGTCGGAGCTCCGCCCAAGCACTGAACGATTCGGTGAACGAATCTTTTGAACGAATCTTTTTAATGAACTGATTCTAGTGATTCGTGTCACTGAAGTGAACTGTTTTGCCCATCACTGGTGTGCGACCTCATATTTATACCCCAGTGAAACAGGAAGTTGAGTCACCATAGTTCCTAAAGACTAAAGTGTGCTTAAAAAAGTAAAATATGAATGGGAATATACTTCAGTTAGGTTTTGTAACTACGTCTAGAGTTGCCAATAATTGTGACACCTTTCTTTGTGACAAAATATGTTTTTTTCATGAATTCTTACCTAAATTAAAGATCATCTTTCTCACATTTTCAGTGAAAGGTCAAGACATTTTCTATAGCCTTTTTGCTCATATTTTCCATGGTTACCAATAATTCTGGTGAGCACTGATGAAAGACAAAATAAAAATGGTAAAAGTAATCTTATGAGAGCTGTTTTGCATCACAATACAGCTTGACCTTCACTTAGAAAATATTTTCTGCAGATTGAATTGTGTCTTTCTATGCTAAACTGTTTATACTGTGAGCTGTCTTATCAGACAAAAAAAGACAGCCCACATAATAATAATAAATGCTTTTTATTACAAATTATTTTCCCAGGGCTGAAGAAACATCATTTAGAGATATATCATATCATACTGCCATAATTTCTTTCATTTTTTTACAGAATAAACAGTTTTTTTTAATTAAGTCAGTAGTAAAAGTGCTATAACAAATTGTGAAGTGAATCAGTAGACAAGAACTGTGTGAAGCAGATACTGAAGGCAAGACACAGTGAGATGGCCAGTGGCACTGGTGTTCCAGCTGTCTTATGTAGTTCACTGGTAGCTGTGATCTCTGTGTATTCCTGATGGGGTGGAACTATAAAGTGGCCTGATGCCCAGCAGGGTTTCATAATTTGAAAATACACCTTTTGACAACTGGTAGGCCAGAACCAGAGTTTATAACTTCATGCAAGGCATGTGAATAGTTTGGTAAAAAAAAAAAATGCTGACATCTGTTGGTGCATGTACACAAATGTTTATGGGCGGCTGTGTAGTATAATGGTTAAGGAACTGGACTTGTAACTGAAAGGTTGCAGGTTCGATTCCCAGGTAGGACACCGCCGTTGTGCTCTTGAGCAAGGTACTTCACCTGCATGGCCTCAGTATATATCCAGCTGTATGAATGGATAAATGTAATAAGAAGTTGTGTAAGAGCGTCTGCGAGATGCCTGTAATGTAATGCAATGTATTTACAGTTACAATAGTCTGGATGGGAGAGTACTGATGGATGGACCAATATTAGCAATAAATAGGCTCTTACTTAGCCTAGGTAGAACCAATGGGTAGTAGCTGGGTATCTGAATACTATATCCAACAAGAAAAAGCCTTTTCCCATTCCTTGGAACCATTCCATTAACTCCAATATAGCTTATACATGTGAAAATGTTTTTTGAGCTATCCTGAAAGTTGACCCAGGATGAAATGTAAACCAATACTGTAGCTTGTATCAGAATGTAAACTAGAATGATGGTGAGAAGCTGAAACTGTTTGTATTTGAACAATGTCAATATATATACAGTGAAAACTCTATGGAAAAAACAAATCAGGAGAATAAACCCGTAAAGTGATCGATCCATATCTACTGCATATATGGCAGCAGAGTGATGGTTTGAGGCTCGTTTGATACGTCAGACCCTTGATGACGTACAGCCATTTCGACAACCATGTATTCCATACTGTTCCAGCATAATTTACAGCTAAATCTAGTCTCACCCCCAAATTCCCATAGAGAGCCATTCAAATGCAGAGACGTTATAGTATCGCTTGTAAGAGTACCAGTGCCGGCGTACTCGAAGGTAGACGTTACCTTATAGTGTTCCACGATAAGCTGGGAGACTGTGGTACCAAAACAGGGCCTGGATGACAGCAGTTGAGCAAGGAAGGTTAGTGGTATATCCCTTCAGTATTACTGATAGTAGTACTGTATTCGTCAGTCAAAACTTTTACTACCTTTTCTGCTGGTCCATTTTCTCTTTTCTCCTCTGAAATCCACTATTGTGTTTATAAACATTTACATTTGGTTTGCTGTAGCTACGACTCCTCTTTGCTGTCTTCCTGACTTGCGAACTAGTTCAAATCTCACCAGCAATTAAGACTAGTTAAATTTCACAACCACAACTGGCTAATTACAACATTCTGCTCCATGACATGATAAAAAAAAAATGCATAAACGCATGATATTGGACAACAATATATACGTAGGCATATTTTCCATTTTCATATCAGTAAATAAGACAATACTACTGACAACGAAAGTGCCACAGATAATTCAATAGTGTTTGCAATACATGCTCAGAGGCTATTATACATTTTAAAAAGTGAGTAACTATGAAGTCATTATGTTTGTTGAACTAAGCGTCTATAATACGCCAGTATTAGATATTAAGCGCTTAACATTTCTTGTGCCATGTTCGCATTTGGATGTTAAAGTCAGGAAGCAAAAGGGACTGTAGTTCACCATTAATAGTAATCGTGCCCAGCCCAGCCGAAAAGTCCACTACATCTTGTGTTGTCTCTCGTTTATGTTGGTCTGGATAACAGAAGCAGCAAATTCGTTTTTAAATTTTAAATCTTTCTAAACTTCTTTCTCAGACAATCTTTACACGTACTTGTTAAGTTGTTTCTTAAAAAGCAAAGCTCATTGAAAAATCAACAATTTTCATTGCAGCCGCACGGCCTAACTAGCCATCCACATCAGTCCGCCCGCTCTCAGCCGAACCAACTAATGAGAGCACAGAAGACTCCGGAACATGTGCCTTGCCCTTGAGAACAAGAGAAATCATCTAATCCCCGTGAAAGGCATCTCTGGGCTGTAACTTAACCGAGAGCCACTCTGCCCTACGTCAGTCTGATTTCAGAGTTTACCCCTGACAGTATCATTAAGAAGCCAAAAATAATTAGGCTACCAAGCCTGCAGTGAACTGCACTACAATCTTACAGAGCTGGGCTCCTTCACAAACAGGAGGAATAGGGCACAAAGTTTGAGTTGCGATCACATTCATGAAGCTTATTTTCCCACTTTTACCATATTATTGGGCATTTCACATCACAGAATGGGTTTTTTTTTTTTTCCATAATAGGATTTTGCTCTTGAAATATCAAGGGCACGGTAAGCATTAAACATCATAACCATAAAAAAGGTGAATGATGATGCTGTGGAGAGGACACATTGTGCCCTGTCACCCTTTAATTGCATTATCCATGCATTAATTTAAATTAGATTTTGTATTCATTGCAACTGATGCCTGATGTCATTAAATGTTACAAGAGAGTTTATGCATTGCATGGTGTTTAGCATGGGTGGGGTGCCATTTAGGAAAAGGAGCATCGGGCCCTCATTTTTATTTATAAAGGGTTAATAGCATTCTCTAGCTGATCAATCAGTTAAAGGGATAGTTCAGAATTTTGGACATAATGTCTCAATTACGACTTACCCATGATGTAGTTGATTGATGGAAACCATTTTCAGCTAATTCCATGCTGTCCCTTCTTTTGGACATACACACGTTGCTAATGCTAGCGCAACTCTATGGCAACCGGTAGCATCCACTACCAAAGCACTTAAACACTCCACAGTGCACCCAAAGCAAATAAAATACGACGACAGTCTATCGGGGAGCGATACTTTATGTTACCTACGAATGTAGTGCCGGCACTGGTTGACTACAACAACAAAGAAGAGTACGCCGCCGTACTTCCACAGAGAATATTAGGTCAGCACAAAGTAAAGGATTCAACGATAGTGGTATAAACACTCAAAATAACCCCGATAGACTGTTGTCGTATTTTATTTGCTTTGGGTGCACTGTGGAGTGTTTAAGTGCGTTTGGTAGTGGATGCTGCCGGTTGCCATAGAGTTGCGCTAGCATTAGCTACGTGTGTATGTCCAAAAGAAGGGACAGCATGGAATTAGCTGAAAATGATTTCCATCAATCAACTACATCATGGGTAAGTCGTAATTGAGACATTATGTCCAAAATTCTGAACTATCCCTTTAAGGCACTTGTCACAATCTCATAAGTTTGAGCTAAGGGTATTTATTAGCAGAACATGATTGGGAGTCTGCAGTGCAGAACACAGTTGGTTTTGCCCAGGTGGGTAGATGGATTTAAGCTGACTTCAGCTTTTTTTGCAATAATGTGCCAGGCTCTGGGCTGTCAGTTATTGTCAGTGAGACACATATACCTCTTCTCTGGGAGCAGTAGTCCATCTGTACTACTGTAGTCCTATGTGGAAAATATCCAAAATTACCAAATAACTGCCTGTTCTAATACAGTGCCCTCTATAATGTTTGAGACAAAGAGATACCTTTTCTTGATTTGGCTCTGTACTCCACAATTTTAGATTTGTAATAAAACAATTCACATGTGGGTACAGTACAGGTTCTCAGCTTTAACTGCTTCGTGCAGATGCCAAATTTGGTCAATCCTCACCTACTTCGGTACTGTTAGCGTGAATACTAGCAACGTCAGCTGTCCCTGCTGACCGTTAACAGCATCCCCGGTAGTCCCGGTTGTCAGGCTCCCCATTCATCCTACGTTATGGGAAGGATGTGCTTTGTCTTATCTGTTCTGTAGTTACTTCGATTATGTTTCTGTATGCACTTATTGTATGTCGCTTTGGATGAAAGCGTCTGCTAAATGACTGTAATGTAATGTAATGTAAAGTAAAAGTAATTAAAACTCATTTTTAACCACTCCACAGATTTCATGTTAGCAAACTATAGTGTTGGCAAGTCAGTTAGGACATCTACTTTGTGCATGACACAAGTAATTTTTCCAACAATTGTTTACAGACAGATTATTTCACTTTTAATTCACTATATCACAATTCCAGTGGGTCAGAAGTTTACATACACTAAGTTGACTGTGCCTTTAAACAGCTTGGAAAATTCCAGAAAATGATGTCATGGCTTTAGAAACTTCTGATAGGCTAATTGACATTATTTTAGTCAATTGGAGGTGTACCTGTGGATGTATTTTAAGGCCTAACTTCAAACTCAGTGCCTCTTTGCTTGACATCATGGGAAAATCAAAAGAAATCAGCCAAGACCTCAGAAAGAAAATTGTGGACTGGTACTCAAAGCGTTAGCAGGCGTCCACAACTCGATTAAATGCCCCCTTCAACCTTACAAGCCCCAACACACAAAACAAACCTTTTTGAAATCACTGCTGGTATATCATCTGCAATGTTGAGGAGAATGGATTTTTTTTTTTACTGTTATTGTGGTCGAAGCACACAGTTTTAAACAGGAACAAATGGCGGCGTGTGTGAGATACACAGAGAGGCTGGAGATAAAGGAACGAATCCTCGGTTTTGTAGATTGTTCTGAAAGGGCAGATGCCAATGCAATTTATGGACATATAAAGCAGTTTCTGCACGAGTGTGGAATATACAACTTAGTTACCCATCGTTGCATAAAGTTATGACGGATCAGCCATGTAAACGGAGTACAGCAGAAATTGCGTCAGGACCATCCGTCTGCGGTGTACATCCATTGCATGGCCCACAAGTAAAAAATGTTTTTTTGGTGAATGCCTGCAAGGTATAGTACTGTGCAAAAGTCTTAGGCACATGTAAAGAAAATCCGTAAGGCGAAAATCCTTTAAAAAATAATTAAATTAAAAGTTTCTAAATATCAAACAATTGACTATAAAGAACAGTAAACAATAAAAAACAGAATCAAATCAATATTTGGTGTGACCACCCTTTCCCTTTAAAACAGCATCAACTCTCTTCGGTACACTGTTGTTCAGTTTTATAAGAAAATCAGCTGGTAGATTGTTCCAAGCATTTTGGAGAACTTGCCAACTTCTGCAGACTTTGGCTGTCTCGCTTGCTTCTGTCTGTCCAGGTAATCCCAGACAGCCTCGGTGATGTTGAGAACAGGCCTCTGTGGAGACCATACCATCTGTTGCAGAACTCCTTGTTCTTCTTTTCTCTGACGAAAGTTCAATTAAGTTTTTGGAAAATCAATGTTTGGAAATCTACAATTTGCTCTTTTCTACTGACACACTAATGCAGAAGACAAAAAATAAACATCTAAGAAAAAATCTACATAAAAAATCTAGGGTGCCTAAAACATTTGCACAGTACTGTATATCACACAGCTACTGGCTTTTTCTACATCCTTAAGAGTTTCTATGCATTTTTCGCACAGCCAGGTACACACCGTGCCATGCATACCAGCAGCACCAAAGGGAGCTAGGGGCTTAAAGCTGAGCTGACTGCACTCAGCGACACGAGATGGGCCTGTAGATGGCGAA
This sequence comes from Synaphobranchus kaupii, assembly GCA_029718625.1. Taxonomy (NCBI): domain Eukaryota; kingdom Metazoa; phylum Chordata; class Actinopteri; order Anguilliformes; family Synaphobranchidae; genus Synaphobranchus; species Synaphobranchus kaupii. The sequence goes on from CM056383.1 coordinate 66,034,799, forward strand.
ATATATCAGCTGTAAAGGGTTCAATGGGAGCCCTGCTCTCCACTCTCTGAACTCTCAGAGCCACTGTGAAATGGGATTTACTTATAGAAAACCAAACGAAAACCAGCACTAACACCTAAACAGAAGAAAACAAGGTTACAGTAAGGCTAAAGAGAAGGAATCATGGAGTGTGGATGATTGGATGAAAGTGATATTCAGTGATGAATCACGAATCTGCATTGGCCAAGGAGATGATGCTGGAACTTTTGTCTGGTGCCTGTTACGGCCAAGGCCACCTAATGTTGCAGTAACTTTAGGAGCCCACAAATGCCGAACATATAAAATACAAGTCGTTTTGCCAATCAAAAGAAACCATTTATTTAATAACAGTTAAGAGGATAACCACAACAAAACAAACTTATGCTTGGGGAAAGTTCTGGTAGCACCACCCGGCCAGGATGGGTCGGCCGAACTCCTATTTCTGAGCACTAGCCTAAAGATGGTCACAACTTTCCTACTCCCAGTGGGCCAGCGCCAATAAAACAGGTGAGTCTTCCGGTACACTGCCTTACCTCCCTAGCCTCTCCTAGCAAAGAGAAAGTGAGAAATTAAATAACAAAACAGGACTGCTACCATAAGTGGAAAAAAACCCCACAAGACAGGTTCAACTGTCAAAAACAAAAATAACAAGTGTTTTTATTGGTTGATAAGCTTGGGATAGCAGGTATGCGATGTTGTTATCCAATGGGGATAATTATTCTTTGAGGGTACGGCAGGAAAATAGGAAAGAAGAAGAAGAAGAAGAAGAAGAAGAAGAAGAAGAAGAAGAAGAAGAAGAAGAAGAAGAAGAAGAAGAAGAAGAAGAAGAAGAAGAAGAAGAAGAAGAAGAAGAAGAAGAAGAAGAAGAAGAAGAAGAAGAAGAAGAAGAAGAAGAAGAAGAAGAAGAAGAAGAAGAAGAAAAGAAGAACCGGCTAAATAACCCAAGTTTGGGGCTTTATTGTGTGGATGTGTGAAGTTGTATCTGAATGCTGTGTGGTTACATGAGGTCAGAACATACAGAAGTTATTGTTTTTAAAGGCTGAGAGTCCATGGTCATTGTGGTTACTTCTGTAGGAAACCCTGAAAAGTGCCAAACTCTCGGTGCTGTATAGGTATGGGGCATGCCCCATCAAGCCATAACTTGGTGGATGGCATACCTGCCATTCCACTTGAATAGTTATTTTTTCATGACATTTCTCCATGGTGTTGTTTCCTATGTGAGCTGTAGACTCTCCATGCTCAAGACAATCAATGATCCCTTCCAGGAATTAAAAAAAGACTGGATGAAAAGAGTTTGATGACATGCCGACATGCTATGAAGTAAATGTACTTTTAAAAAGCCTATTCGTTCCAATGTGTCTTTCATGAAATGTGCCATTTTCTTGTACTGCAAAATCCAATTTATTTCAAAAGCAGACTCCATTTGAGAAAAAAAAATCTTTATTTTCACTGAAATCCATAGAGCTGCCTGTGAACTCAATCACAAGGTGCATGTGGTTCCTCTTACTTGTGCCACACTTGCAGACATGACAGCTGACAAGCTGTTTAAAGTATTGATGACATTATTGAGAGAGTGACACAACAGAAGAAAGTATTCCCTTCTCTCCTTAACCCAATTGGGAAAACCTGGTATCACCTTAAAATATGGGTTTCTTCCTACATGCCATCCAGAGTTTTCCTTGACATTGTTGCCTTTGGCTTGCTTTGCGGGGGTTCAGTTCAGAATATACTGATTGTGAAAACATGTTTGTAAAATGTTCTGTTGAAATAAAACATGAGATGTTATTTAAATCATATCTGACAATCATCTGTTCTTTATATGGCAGAAAAGTGGAGCTGCAAAAAAGAAAATAATTTATCACTGCGTGTAAAATGTGAATTGTGAAATAAACTGTTACAGTACTTTTAAACCTTACACAGACTATTGGTCCCAATTTGACTTGTGTCAATGGTATTAGAGATGATTTAACACTGCTGTGCAATGCACTGTCAATTGATTTGTCCTGTGCTTCTTAATTCAAGTCCTCCATCTGTTTATTTATTTATTAATTCATTTATTTGTGTACATTCTATATTGAACACGTGTGTGCTTGTGCCAATTTCCTGGCTCTTTAACAAAGCGTTAGAAGCTTTTTTCGGAGATGTATTCAAGACAAACGTCAGTGCATGGTAAACAAGGGTGGTGTTACCACTGCCAGGATGTGTTGTGGTGTTAGCCATCACCTATTGCTCCACCTGGATTATCTACTGAGATGGATCAAGGATTTCCTCCAAGTAACATGCACCGGTTAATAATTAGCATTACTCCTTTGTAATAAAACAATGTAGGAACAAACTACCAGTACCTTTTGATGTATTTTTCAACTTATTTTAATCAGTGCAGCCCAGTTATTAGAATAAAGAGACAAAAGATTTTTGTAACACAAAACTACGTATGCCCTCTGTCCAACGGCTGGCCACGTCCTTCAGCTTTCTGATGCTGCGGAGATTTCTCAGGGAAACTGGTGTTGTGACCTCAGGGTTAAACGGGATCTTCTATTACGAGTAATGCAGTTCAAATGTGAGTTCCAGCTTACTGACTGAGGTGTGTTATAATGCAAGGTTCATCACAAGGGTAAGGCCTGGATTTTTTCAAGGCCTAGGCTGTAACTCTGCCGAGGTAGAGTTGCAGAGCTCAGAGATAGTTCACACAACAAACTCACCAACTCGGACCAAAAGTATAACTGAGGTTCCTGTGTTGTGACCCTGTATGCAACTGACCAATCAGTGTTGATTGGGTCAGTGTGAATAATGACTCCGTCTCGCAAGCAGAGCTGTTTGTCAGTATGATTTTCTTCGGTGGGTTTTATTTGCCTTGTTTCTCACACTTTAAGGGGACAGAGTCTGGACTTCCAGAATATTCCAGAAGGGAAAAAAAAAACGAATCTGCTGATTGGAGAGACAGTTATTATTTTCAGAATGGGAAAAGCGTAACAATAACAGTTGAAAACTGGTTCAACCGTGAATGTAAGTAGCGTTCACTACAGGTGGTATCATTTGCAATGGATGACAACATGGCTGGATGTGTCTTTTGACTGCATATTGACGTTGGGCTTCTCTCTGGCAAAGGTTTTAGTTTTATTACTGAAGCCACTGTATTTACGGCTAAATCACAATCTCCCATCACAGGTGTTGCAGTAAGGAACTTTGCCTTGTTGAAAAACCAGCTTAGGAAGTTTGACTGTTAAAGCTAATTAAGGTACATTTCCACAGCAATTTAATAAAATGGAGGATTCTTCTTTTTCACGAAAACAAAACCAACCGTAAATCATTCCTATCAAATGTATTCAAGACTCATTCATCTTGATGAATTAAACTTGGCGAGAGATTTTAATAAGATTTATTTTTTTTCCACAGCCACACATCAGCGATTAAATGCATAATTAATGAGCAGAAAACACATTAAAACATGCATCACATCTGCACAAACTGTATCCAATCATCATGCAAATTATTACATATAAAGGGATAATTTAGGAAGGGCATTTATTTTTGACATGATTGTACCATTACTCAGTATTGTTCCGCCTCTAAAAATGAGCCCATATTATTATGTAAATATGATTACTTCTGGTTGAAGGGTTAAATACATTCATGGATGTTCCAAAGTGATAAACTGCCTCATTTCGAGAAAAAAAAAATTCCGTTAAGAAAAGTTCTCAGGATTTAAATAATTCTACTAATTACATACATATATAGTATATGAAGGCAGTAAAACCTCTCTTAATGCACCATTGACTCAGCTTGGACTCAGCGATAACTGACGTCAGTTTGGAGGTTGATTATTTTGTTTCTTCCTAATGCACGCCAAAACACTTCTCTGGCCCTGTAAATAATAATAATAATAATAATAATAATAAATTTAGCTGTGAGCAGCATGTTACAACAGAGAGGATGGACTATCACATCAACTTATCTGATGCATCATTGATTTTTCTGAATTTTGAACTCAGAAAAAGAATAGATGAGTATAATGATAGAAAATGGTGGACAATTCAAGACAGACTTGACCCAAAAAGCACGTATCTATGTTTCTAATCGGGGCTTTTGTCATTGTTGCAAGTTTGAAATCTCAGCAAGGGAACAGTGGATTTTTGGATCTCTATAGCGCCACCATGTGGTTTGATTGGACTAAGCCTTTGCGACTTGAGTATCGATCTAACTCTCAATCACCCCACCAGGATTCATAACTTTGTGAAACGGTTTTAGAATTATCAGCATTTATCTGATAAGCCACGCCCACTACAAATTAATTGGATCATCATTCAGCCATTTATTAAAAATGACTACTTTATTCTATATATAAATGCAGGGGTGCCAATAATTGTGGCACACTGAAATTCTCAAATTGTGATCCTTTTGTCCCTCAAACCATCCTCCTCAGTGTGTGGGGGCAATCCACCCTAATCCACACTTACATCATTACATTACATTACAGCCATTTAGCAGACACTCTTATCCACTTCTTATTTTTCATACAGCTGGATATATACTGAAGCAATTCAGGTTAAGTACCCTGTTCAAGGGTACGTCTTACTTATTTCACTAATGGTGGGTAAATAGGTTTCAGACATGAAGCTATTTTTCTATTTTCCATTGCCTGATTTATGAAGGTTGACAATCTTTTGTCTCATTTAATTTGTGTTCTCTGATCTTCCCCGTGTTGATGCATGACCAGGGCTGGGTCCCAATCAGCACACACTTGCCTACTATTGAGTATGCCAGTTGAGTATACTTTTTAAAAAACCTGTTAAGTACATGACAATTCTGAAAACTGAGTGTTCTTAATATCCCCGTATGATATACTTATTTCCCTGTTTTCGCTGATAATAGAATGGAGGATATTTTTTGCATACTGCATGCCACTAAACAGTATACAGTAGGCAGAATACAGTATGTTAGTACACAGTAAAAAGGATGCAGTAGATAGGGCTCTGACCACATAATAATTCCTAAAGACTCAGGTGTGCTTAAAAAAGTTAAATATGAATGGGAATATACTTCAATTACGTTTTGTTTGTATCTATTTCTAGCATTGTCATTAATAAGAAAATATAATTTTTTTACAAATAATTTCATTTAGATTAAAGATCCAATGCTTCTCATATTTTGAGAGTAAGGTCAGAATGATGAATTTTTATCCTATATTTCAGGGTTATCAATAATTCTGGTGGGCACTGTATGTCCCTATTCAACGGATTTGTATTCCTCCTGTCTGCCCATAAAGCACAATACAGTGATTTGTTTGTCAGTGCTGGTAGCCCTCGGGCTCCACTCTTGAACTTGTGTTATATATCTTTCTTTCATTATTTTGTCATAGGAGTCCATGTACCTTGAAAATAGTGAACAAATAATTAATGTCTCTCATACTGAATATATATATATATATATATATATATATATATATATATATATATATATATATATATATATGTATGGGTCATTCCATGTAAAGTCAATCGGTGCTTCCCAGCTGACCCCCTCAGAATCACCTGATTTTTTTTGTACATTAACTACAATCAATTTAATGAAGCTATGCAAAATGTCAACTTTATACTATGAATATCTTGCGATTTATTGCCCTTTCTCATATTCTGTCTTTTTTAATTTCACGTTAAATAGTTTTTGGTACTCTTACAAGCGATACTATAACATCTCTGCATTTGAATGGATCTCTATGGGAATTGGGGGGTGGGACTAGATTTAGCTGTAAATTATGCTGGAACAGTATGGGATACATGGTTGGTAAAATGGCTGTAAGTCCTCAAGGGTCTGAGGTATCAAATGAGCCTAAAACCATCACTCTGCTGCCAGATATGCAGTAGATATGGATGGATCACTTTAAGGGTTGTTTCTCCTGACAAATTGTCCTATTGAACTCTATGGAAAAATAAGTCAGGAGAAGAAACCCTTCACTAGGACTACTCTTGATGCTCCCAGTGACTTATTAAATCACAGTGGTCTTATAATTATGCATTTAAATATAAGGAGTCTTATGCCAAAACTGGATTCCGTTGGGATTTTTTTTTTAAACAATCATATCCTGATATTCTAGTGTTAACAGAAACCTGGCTATCAAATAAAGTCAAGGATGACATCATAACACTGGATGGTTACAATATTTATAGAACAGACAGACCCTCACGCCATATTTGTAAAAAACTGTTTTGTAGTATCTTTACTTCATTCCATCTCCTTAGCCAAACAGTTTGAGCTCTTAGCATTAACTTTCTCATTGAATGCTGTTGAGTCCCTAGTTATTTTTGGTATTTATCATCCTCCATCGGCAACGCAAAATGCCATTGATAATCTAGTTAATTCTTTGATGTTACATGAGACCTCTGAAATGGTTGTGATAGGCGATCTGAACCTTGATTGGTTATCTAAAGCCTCTGATTGTTTGAAAAATTATTGTACTGAATTAAATTTAACTCAGCTCATCTCCACACCAACTAGACCTGATCTACAGAATCCTGAAAATGCAACCCTCCTGGATCTGATATTGACAAATAGACCACGAAAATATGTAGCAAGCGGTGTTTTCTCCTTCGACCTAAGTGATCATTGTCCAATTGCCTGTATTCGATATACAAAAAAGCTCAAATATCCATCCCGTATTCATGTCATGAGGGATTTCAAGAATTTTCTTGATCAAGCATTTCTGCATGACCGTTTCCACAGTGATATTGGAAGAGTATGTAGCATTCTGGAGCCTGAATTAGCTCTTAGACATTTTACTGATGTTTTTGATTCTCTTACAAATAAGCATGCTCCATTTAAGAAGTTCAGGGTAAAAAATAGAAACAATCCATGGTTCTCAGTCAAGCTCTCTGATTTATTAAGGGAAAGAGATGTTGCATGGGCCATAGCAGCACAGCAAATCGCCAAAGGATTGGCAAGCTTTTCGTCAACTTAGGAATAAGTGCATTCGGAAAATCAGAGAGGCCAAATCATCATATTTTGTTAACAAATTGTCAGATTGTTATGGCAATCCTGGTAAATTGTTAAGGTGCTAAATAATGTGCAGGTCTCTCCTCTACCAAATCATCTTATTTATGATTCTAAAATCGTATCAGATAAAGAGCAAATATGCAATGTGTTTAATGAACATTTCATTTCTTCTGGTAATCTATTTGAAAGAAAATCTCTGCCCTGCAACACTCACACACCCAGTATGGAAAGGTTTATCGGGTTGAATTTTTCACTGAGATATTTCTCTGTACATGAGGTACTTCATGAGTTAATGGCCATTGATCAAAAAAAAAGCTACTGGTGCTGATTCTTTTGATCCAAGATTGTTTTTGCTGGCAGCTCCCATTTTGGTTTTACCGTTGACTCACATTTTTAACCTGACAATTGCTGGGGGAAGTATTCCTAAAGTTTGGAAAGTAGCTCATGTCTCTCCTTTATTTAAAAGCGGAGAGGTTAGTGACCCAAAAACTACCGCCCAATCTCCAAACTTCCTTGCTTAGCCAAAACTTTAGAAAAATTGGTGAATAAACAAGTTAATTCTTATGTATCTACAAATAGTATTTAAAATTCATATCAGTCTGGTTTTAGGCCTGGACTGCAGCTTGCAAAGTGGTAAATGATATAATCTGTTCACTGGATAAGAGATTGCATTGCTTTGCCCTATTTATCGATTTATCAAAAGCCTTTGACATGGTAAATCACACTATTCTTCTAGATAAGCTTAAATCAATTGGCTTTGATGGTAATACCTGTAAGTGGTGTGAGTGTTACCTTAATGGCAGAACTCAAGCAATAGTGGCGGATGGGCATCAGTCTAGTTTTCTTGAGGTTTCCATAGGCGTGCCCCAGGGCTCCATATTAGGTCCTTTGCTTTTTACTTTATACATAAATGATTTGGCTCACTGATTACAAATAGTTCTGTTCATTTTTATGCAGATGATACCATAATTTATACTTCAGCACCCTCAGTTGATAAAGCTTTCACAAATTTACAGGCTGCCTTTCAAGCCATTCAAAATGCTCTATTGGTTCTTAAACTTGTGCTAAACCCAACTAAGACAAGCTATATGCTCTTCAGTAGATCAAAAACAAAACATCTTAAAAAGATTTAATTTGTATACTATGGATGGTCTTGAAATTCAGAGAGCACAAGATTATATAAATACTTAGGCATCTGGTTAGATGAAGAATTGTCTTTTAAAAGACATGTGGAAGAACTGGTGAAAAAACTTAAATATAAATAGTTTTTTTTCTACAGGAACAAAAAACTGTTTTACAAGAGCATCAAGATAAAAAGTTATACATAAAACATTTTTATCTGTGATGGATTATGCTGATATATTCTGCATGCATGCATCTGCCAGTACCCTCAAACCACTTGATGCAGTGTATCATAGTGAACTCAGGTTTATCACTGGTGCTAATTTCAAAACACATCACTGCATATTATATGAGAATGTCGGCTTGATCTCTCTTAGTGCCAGAAGGGAATACCACTGCCTTATGTTCATTTATAAAGCAGTGTTAAATAAGTTGCCATTTTATATCTGTTCCCTTTTAGAGTTTAGATCTATTGCGCAGTATACTCGTTCTCAAGAATATTTCACTCTCTGTAACCCACGTATGAATACTGAAACTGGAAAGGCTGTTTTTGTCTTCTATGCACCTTTTAAATGGAATCAGTTACAGGTCACCCTCAAATTAGACAGACTGACTAGTATTGAGGGTTTCAGGTTTATTTTGAATGAGTTTTTTCAGGAATCTTGTACTTGCTTTTCATAATGTATTTGTTATTTTTTAATTATTTTCATATTGTTCACAATACTCTTATTTATTCTTGTGTTTTATCATTGCATTGTTGTATTCTCAGGGCGCCATTGTAAAAGAGAGCTTTGCTCTCAATTGGCATATCCCTGGTTAAATAAAGGAAATCAATCAATCAATCATAATGGTCGAGCGAAAATCACTCCAAACCCTGCTCCCAGAACCAAAATGATTAAATTAGTCTTCTAAACTGGTCTGGAAACATTTTGGATACCTTTCTGTTACACTCCTGCTCACGGGGGATGTGCAACTTAATCCTGGTCCGGTTGGCATCCTCAATAGGCAGACATTGGGATGCAAACTCACTGAAATGAACAGCAATTTGCTCGCCCTTAAAGCCTTCAGACTTGGTGAGTTTTCTGCTGGTTCAATAAATCCAACAGCCGTGAGCTTGCCATACGAAAAGTTAATAAACTGTTCAAATGTACTGTTCCCTTGCCGAATCACAGTGCACGCAGGATAAACCTTCTACCATCAAACAAATCAAAACACACACTGGAAATATAATTCTAAATAAAAATGTTTAAAACCAGATTCAGGTTAGCGCCGCGGTGGTGCAGACTTTGTCTGCTCGGTTGCGCCCCGAGGATCGGGGGTTCGATCCCCGGTCCTGCCAGATCCAAGTATGGCCGGTGCCTTGAGTATGGCCGGGAGCGGCAATTGGCGGCTGCTCCCAGGGTGGGGGGAGGATCGTCGCACATAACACGAGCTCGAGGAGTCACGCCCTGAAGAGGATGTGGCGCCCTCTATCCTGCTACCGGACGAAGGGGCTGTAGCGGTGGTTCTCTAGCGGTTGCTACACAGGGGAATTGAGTTACACAGGGTCCAATTGGCTACCAAATTCAGAGAAAAAGGGAAAAATCAGAGAAAAAAATAAAATAAAAAAATATATACAGTTTCAGTGATATGACATTATTGTGACATTACTCTTGCATTTTTTGTCTTTTTTGGTGCACTGTAGCGGCGTGTCGTCGATACTTGGACATGCCTGCTCAGCAAACTGCTACAAAAAAGGAAAATAGTCAAAGACAAGCTGAAAAGAAAAACACCCAACTCGCGGTCCATGTTAGTCGAGCAATGCAACAATTAACCATGGAAGGAGACGGGAGATCTTTCAATCACAGAATGAATCAGCTGCAGACGTTAATACTAATGAAATAATTGAGGATTTCTTGAGAATGAAGGTAAGGCTGTGATTTAATACTCTGGTTTTAATAATCCTCCAGCGTCAAGTCATTAGACGCTGTTGTAAATGAAGACAAATTAAAATACTTGTCCTTGACCAATTTAAAAATATTTGGGAATTCAGGTCCTTGGCCACCTGTCAACCTATGTGCAATGTTTCATCTAAATAGGATCAGAACTGTGGGTGCTAAGGCTGTTATGGACAGACTGACAGACACACAGAGGCGAGTGATTTCAGTACCCCACTCACAGTGCTATGTGTAGGTGGGTGTAATTAAATGTTCTCAGTATCAGTCTGACTGATACTATTCACTAAGTCTAATAACATTTTGCCATAGATGTCACGGTTTTCCTGGTCGCCGTTACCGTCTCCGCTTGAGCTTTCTCGCGCGCGGCTCCGGGTCGGCTCCCTTCCGTGTTTTGTTTTCCGTTCGTCTGTCAATTTGCTCACCTGTTCCAGGTGACTGCGCCGGATATTTAAGCTCCTCGCTTGACCTCTTCCGGTGCTTTGTTGTCATTTTACGTTCGACACAAAGTCGGTAAGGTATAGGAACTCGGAGACTACGTTTCTTGTTGTTTCAAATAAGAAAAGTAGGAAATCCAGATTAGAGTTAAGAAAAGTTATTTTCTTTCCTGTTTTTATCCTTCCCTCTTTGATTTCCTTCTGGAGTATTTTTGTTATTTTTACTCCTCTCTCTCTCTCTCTGTTACCTTTTAGTTCAGCTCGTATGCCCCTAGAGCTAGAGGTAACAGGTTATATTTTCTTGTTTTTACTTGCCCGTTCTTTCTTTATCTTCCTACTCGCTATTATTGAGTCTCGCCCTCATTTAGGGCTCTTTTTGATTTGGCTTACGGCGGGAGTTTTATTCCCATTATTTAATTTATTCCCCTCTCCGTTTGCCGCCCCTTTTCTGTGGTCCTCACTGCCGCGAGTGACTTATTGAATCCCCGCTCACGTTCACACCTGGTACTCTGAATAAAGAACCCTCACAATAGATAACAATTTTATTATCAGGCAGATGGCCAAAGCCATTGAAACTTTGTAACTTATTTAAATCAATTGTCATCACAATTGTAAATCTCTGCTTAACAACGGTCCGAGGTTCATTTTGGTGTATTCTGGTCACACTAATGCATGAGGCTACAGTAGAGCACAGACAGATAGATAGATTTTACTGGACAAAACTGAAGCATGATTGATATAAAATATATGATCGCATGGATGAGCCCCACCATTTCAGATCAAATCCTAACCGTGCCCGTGGCAACTGTGGCCGATGGCTCCATAGGGAGATGCGCTATTGGTGATTGCATGGCCCCCGGGGTATGGGAAGGTTCAGTCGGATAGGAGTCCACCTTTCATTGATCTTCAGTGACCCCCTGCTGAACAATTAAGCACCCGTGGACTACATGTTAAAACGGCATATGAAAGGTGTTTCTCCGACTCCAGTTTGTGCGAGCTGGGCTGTAGTCTGCTGTGAGAAAAGAAGCATCTGGTGACACCACATATTTTGGAGGAGAAGTGTATGTCTACGCTCTCCCACACTGGCAATGGGGTTTGCGCATGAACGCGCCTGCAGTTGCAGATTATTGGACATGTTTAGCCCCATGTTGGGTGCCGATTTAATTTTTAAAATAAAAAAATAAATAAAAAAATATGATTGTATCAAAAAACAGGTTATGTTCCTTTTTCTTCCTACATAAATATCAATATGTTTCTCATGCTTATTTTAGGTTATTAAAAATCTTCTGAACTCTAGCACAAAAAAAAGAATTCTGGAATCTGAAGCCTTTTTTTTCTTGCATAGTGTATTTTTATTTTTATCATAAATTGACCCCGTGCTTGGAATCCATCCAATTTGCAAGCTAAAATTATATATTCCAATATCAATATATAATGATCCAATATGCTATCCAGTATTCTGTTCCTGCTCAAAGATATGCATTTTGCATGAACGCTTATGGACTTATAGAATTATAAGTAGTTATATAATGCTCTATGTACAGTTCAGTGCCTGATAGGTAGCAATCCTGCCTGTTCCTTTGTGCATGAATAAAACTGTATTCACATTGACCATTTTAAAAGGTTTTTTTTTACAATGTACATCTGGTATGATGTTAACACAATGATGTTCAAAATTAAACATTGCACCTGAACAAAACAAATAGAACAGCATGCAAGATATTGTCTAATAGGTTGCACAGTACATTTTGAAGCAAATTTGTGTTCTTTTATTACACAGTTAATGGGTCCACGAACACCCTGACATCCATAAGCACATGATCTGGAAAACATCTGTTTATGGCGGGTGCACAAAACTTTGTCTGCATGAATGGCTTTCTCTTTCTGCAGCCCAACAAATAGGCTGTACCACAGAGCATCCACAGTGTCCATGCATATCACAATGCAAAAATCTGCCAATTGATGCTATTTTTAAATTACACTGCGATTAAGCCAGTTATATTTAAGGTGCTCCTTTCTTCACTCCTTGAACTATGTGATTGCACAATTGTTAAATGTGTGCTTTTATTCGAGATAAATTAGCCAAATTTCCCTGGGGAAAGAAATTAATAAATAAAAAATGAAGCTAGAACTCTGCATGCTCAAAAAGGGTTCAATGTCATTAGCCAGGGAAAGAATGCTTACTCATTCCTCTGAACTATTGATTTCTCATTAGAAGGCAACTATTCAAAGCAATGCTTGTATATTTCCAAGGCCCGGAGGCATACGTTTTTCAATCATTTCCTTAAGGTCCTGGTTCTACAGCTTCATCATAATTCTCCTGGGAAAAGACAGCAATTTCATGTTTTAAAATATAAGGCAAACTATTTTACTTTCCCTTTTTTTTTTTTATTTTTTTTTTTTTTTTAGGATGGTACAATTTCCTTTGACATACAGCGCTTCAGCATTTTGCAAATATTGGCTAGTAATTTTCTTTCATTAAATTGATTGATAGAAGGCTAAAATGTAGTTTCCTTGAGAAAAGTTTTTCAAGAGAGACCTGGACAAAAAAAGAAAGTTTTACAGAAACGTTTTTAAAAAGACAGAAAACAAGCAATGCAAAAACATAACAGTACAGTGGCTGGACAAAATAATGGAAACAGCTATCAACATATGAATATCAAGTTACTAATAAGAAGTAGGGCCACCATTTGCCTTCAGAACAGCTTCAGTCCTTCTCAGAATTATGTCATACAAGTTCTGAAATCTGTAGCGGGACATTGGACCATTCTTCAAGAAGTAAATCATCCATTTATCATAAACTGCAGAGAAGTGAATATCTACATCACTGTAGTTATTTAATTTTAGTTATTCACATATGTTTTCTTGTCCAAACTTATTGCGCAGACTCCTTCCTAACAGTCAATCGCAAAAAAAGCACTCGGTTCATGAAGTCGGTTTCACTCCCTGATTGTGCCTGATAATAAATACATAAATAGAGGCTGGCTCAGGTGTGTGGAGAAGGTTTATTTGCATATGTGTGCTGTCAATAAATGCAAACACATCACACTGAGTAATAAAAAGATAAACGTCAGTACTCATATAAGCAAGAGTTAAAATACCATGCATAAAATAGCACGCATCACAAAAATGTATGGTTCTAGTCATTGTATCTTTTAGCACACTTGGATATCCAAACATAAATAACTGAACTGGGTCATTCAGTACACATCACTAGGGCTGCCCCCGAACAAGATTTGCTTAGTCGGCCTGTAGCCGTCAGTTCAAACCCATAGTCGACTAACCGTCGCGCATTTATGATATTAATTTAATTATTTAAATCTATATTTTTGAGCAAAATGGCAAAATGAATGACTTCCATCTGATCTAGCCTATATTAAGTTTAATATATTACAGAGAAATACAAACCCGTCATTATGAGTGTTTAAAATATCAATTATGCACAGGCTGCGATTTGTTGGCCTGCGCTGCCTATTAACGGCAGCGACATAGCGGTAAATTAATGTGTCAGAAGTCGGAACAACAAGCAATGAGACATTTAACATTGCTATTTTTATTTCCACTCTTTATAACGACACACAACTTAAAAATAGTGAATAACTAAATTAAAAGTAGCCTTTTATCCAGTGATAAGAGCAAAAACAATGTAGCTAATTTAACAACTTCACGGTTATCAAAACTAGATGGGAAAAAAAATTAATCTTATTTTCTTTTTAAAATGCAAATAAATAGGCTATAAAGAAACAAATAAATAAAAAACACAGCAAACTAAAACACTTAAGATAAATATCAACAGCAGGCCAAACGAAAGATGAATTATAATCTATATTAGCAACGTAAAAGTGTGTTTTAGCCTACTTGTGACCAGCGAACCTCGTCACATTAGGCCTACTCACTGCTGTTTTTCCTCCGATCGCAGTCTTCTCATATTATGCATGAGGAACACGAGTTTGTTAACGTTGCTCGGGAGAAGGGAGCTCCGTGTTGAATGAAGCCGGCCTTTCAGAAGATGTGCTGAATGATAGGCAAATTGTTGCTCGCAGAGTTTTTTTTTTTACTGATTATGTTGATGAAACATGGGTAAAACTTTATTGAGCCGAAACCTCTTGTACATTTGTAGTGCTTCAAATGACGTTACAATGAAAATGCGCTTCAGATGTCATTACAATACAGCTCTCTTCATCTAGGCCGACAGCTTAATAAGTTTAATGTTTTACAAATCTCAAACGTGTGTCAATTTTCAAGACGCACAAATTTAAATCTATTGAATTTAAGATCCGTCCGTATGGATGTTTTTATAAACGAGTCCCCTGGTTCTCAACTACAATTGATCAGACGTTTACCATACTTTGAAGCGCCTACATAATTACATTATTTAAAAGCAGTTATGAAAACAGCTGGTTGTACACATCCCTGGAACAAAGGACATAGCAGTGAACTAGCTAGGCGGAAGCAATACTTTGATTACGAGAAAAAAATATACCTTTGTCAACTTCAGCTCCTCCTTCCTTTCTCTCCCTTGTTGATGAATGAAAGATAATCACCAATAAAGAATTATTCTTTCTAATTATATGATAATTGTATTAAATCATTAAATTAACCAAATATTAGTTACATGAGCACTTCTTTGAGATGTTTAGTTTTTGCCATCTGGCTCCATTTCAGTGGCATGGGTTTCCCTCAGATATACTGCCTTGTTATTTGTAATACGCTACTGGTTTGCATTTATCAGCAAATAACCTCACAAATCAGTTGGGGGTTTATTACAGATTTGTCATCATTAGCACGTTCACTTTGAGCATTAGAAACTGTGAAGAGGCTGACGGGTGCCTCATTATACTCAGGCACTGTTCAAATGTGTGAGCCGGCCCCAAAGCCTGGCATGAAATACCGACTCCGCCAGCATCAGCTGTGGCCGGCAGCCCCGTGGCATGGTCCGTAATTGGCGGTGTTGTTTCCTAGAGAAGCGAGAGATTGCAGTCAACAGAACATCTCATTGTGCACCGATGACCCCCCCCCTCTGGACAATCCTGCCGACACAGTTTACCTGTGCAAGTAGAACAATGAAGTGTCCCTCGCTTACTCAATGTCTATGTAAGCTTAAGTTTGTTTTTTTTGTTGTTTTTTTTTGGCAAGGACTTGCATGTTAAAACACAATTTCCGATCGTCTCATTCTCCGCCGTTACAGCGCAGATTTCCTAAATATCTGGTAGGGTGACTCATCGCACCGAATTCTCATCACAAGCCAAAAATGGAAAATATTAGTTCAGCTGTTTTCAATTTGTGGGATACAGAAAAAAATGTGCAGAAAGGTTTTTTAATAGGTTCAACTGAAGGAGGCAATACAAAAACATTTTCCAATGAATGAGGGGTGATGCATTTCTAGGAGATAAACAGAACCAGAGTTCTTATATTTAGATAAAAAGTCACCAGTTTTATTCCGACTGGGAACAGATTAGTCATCCCTCCTGCCTCTCCCCATCTTTTCTGTCACTCTCTACTATCACTATCCCAATAAAGCAGAAATATCAACCTGCGTATAATAATTAACTCACACTAAGGATGGCTTGAGCATCTATAGAATAATTCAATGGGTAGAAAGAATAGGTTTAGTATATTGCATAGCCGAATGCATGCAATAAACATAAGCTTACCAGTATATTAGTGTAGTTTTAATATGATTTGATTTGACCACGAGAGGAACAGAGAAAGGTAGGTTACAAATTATTTCTGTGCAGGACACTATCGTGTAGGAGCACCCACTCTAAGAGTATGAATTAGGCTCTTTGAGAGGTTTGAAGCAATCTGTGCCCAGGGATGATTAGGCCTACATTGTTTGGAATACAGTAGACCAGCATAGCTACAGACCTGTATAGCAGTCAGATATTTAAAAAACTGAGTACTGGAAATACCTGATTGTACCGAGAGACATGCTTGTTTTGGTGGTGCTCATTTTAATTTTTTGACTTTTGCAGCTTTTTTTTAACCAAAAAAAAAAAACATTTCACTTAAAAACATATTTTTTTTGTCATAAATAGAAATAAGGGCAGTGTGAGGGTGTATCATTGAGATCTGTTGTGAAATAAAGCATTTGTTGCTTGAAATATCAGGATTGTGTGTGTGTGTGTGTGTGTGTGTGTGTGTGGCGGGGAGCATGGCCAGTTCTGGTAGTTAGTAAAATAAAAAGTTGTTCAAGGCACACTTATATTGTGTAACCAATAAAGCAAGCTGTCTGAAGGAAACGAACGAAAGAGATGCTGCCAAAAGACAGAACTTTCTGGACACATCAAAGCCACTGAACCTTTGGCCTCCAGTACAGTAAGACCGACACAAACATCCAGGTAATAGTTTAGGAAAACTTTTGTTTAATGTTTATTGTCAATGTAATTACATGTTTGATTGTATTCATTCTGTGTATTTAGAGTAACATTAACTTATGACCTAACAAATCGCTTGCAGGCTATTGACAGCCAATTAGTCTCGCATAAACTAAAGTTACAGAGCCTACTCTAATTTACAGGTAACGCTAATTTATAATCAGCCTCGATCCTTTTAAATCGAGATCTGTGCATGCAATCTCCCTTTGTACTAATACCTAACCCATTAGATATACGATCCCGTGCCCGTAAACGGATAGGGGCCTGGAATTTAGCTAGACGTAGCTAAATTTCTGTAGCCTCAATACACACCATATTTCAGGCCACGTTAGCTTCATGCTAAAGCTAGATTCATAATTCCCTCAAAACATACCACATAGTCTCTGTACACCACGTGTTCTGGCATGAACCCAGATGTACATACAGAAACAGAACTGTATTTTTATACAGTCTATGATTCTAACATGCTTTATTCATTTTCTACACTTCGTTTTCCTTTCCATATCGTTCACTGCTTTTAAGATGTTCGTTTTAAACGTGTTTGTTAAATCTGAACATCTTCCAAAAGAATTTACGCCTTCAGATTAAGTTATTGATTATTATTTTGATAGTTAATTTTTAAATTCATAATCATGATTTCATAATTCATTTCATGAGACTGATTAATTATACTTTTGCACCATTGGGTCACCGTATGAGGTCCTGTATATGTATATTCTCATCACTAGTTGGCGCTCGTGTGAGGGTATTTAAATACTGTATATTACCGACATAACTGGTAACCTAGTGTGAAGCTATATCAACTT
This sequence comes from Synaphobranchus kaupii, assembly GCA_029718625.1. Taxonomy (NCBI): domain Eukaryota; kingdom Metazoa; phylum Chordata; class Actinopteri; order Anguilliformes; family Synaphobranchidae; genus Synaphobranchus; species Synaphobranchus kaupii. Next base: position 66,052,483 of record CM056383.1, read on the forward strand.
GGATGGAAGAGGGGATGCGTTGCATCTCTGTAAACACTTGGAAAGTGGCAAATCGATCCATGTTGTTTATTTTGGTTCTCTCAACTGTAAACGTGGCTATGGTTACCAAGGAACGCAAAAGATCAAATCCACTGTACAGGAAAAAGCACAGAAGGTATTCAAGTAATGTGTACCAACAGGTCAAGGCAGTGAAAGCCTCTCAAATCGAACCAAACATGCCAGTGTGTACGAGGCCTTTATATATGCACAATTGGCCATTAAATCTCAACAGTAGGTAATCCAGACAAACTGGGAATTTATGAATTTATTTATAGTGATAGATCAACACAAACACAGAACTAGTTCAACAAACCTGCCAGTTTATATGTCTTGTCATATTCTGGGGGAATCCGTGCTTTCTTTATTTTGAATTCAAAAGCATTTTTATCATTTAATAATGTGTGTAATCATGCCATGTCTCACTTCTCTATACCAGCGAAGCACTCCTGAAGTAATTAAATGTGCAAGACGATTAATGTGCATGAATTCCTGAGATTGTGATAAGTGGATGGGTGGACAAATGTTTGTAGTTTAACTGGGCTTTAGACAAATAAATATTACAATATAGTTGGAATAGTGTTCCAGGAGCAGTAGTTTCTCATTTGCTTGAAAAAGTATCTGTAATGTAGTTCTGAATACCAAACAGTTCCCTGTGCAATATTTCCCTTTTGTAATGTTTTTATATCCTGTATCCTTTTATAATGGGGTGAGTGTGATAGAGAGAGAATATAAATTACCTTTACTGCACCCATACAAAACTGATTTGTTATAACACTGTTTCCTTCAAAAGAGAAAGAAACTAACACAAATAGAAGAAAATACTAAATACACCAAAGATAAGAAAGAACATGCATTGCTTGCCCATAAACACATTGGCAGGGGCTTAACTCACACTAAGAGGTGCATGAAATCGCTAAGAAAACACTTGTAAAAACAATTATTTAACTTGAGTCTGGATACTTGAAAAATCCTGCCTTATAACGTTAACGTCCCAGCGTATTACCTCCGCCAAGGAGGTAATGTTTTCACCCGCATCTGTGTGTTTGTGTGTCCATCTGTTAGCATGATATCTCAAAAAGTCATGGACGCATTTGTACCAAATTTGGTGGGAAGGTTGGTCATGGGCTGAGGAAGAACTACTTAACTTGTCACGCCAATTGGCCAAAAGGGGGTGTGACACATCACAAAAAGGTGCGTAACTTCAGAACGGATTCACATAACATCACACAACTTTCACCAAAGGTGTGTCATGGGTCAAGGAAGAACTGATCAACTTCTGACACCAATTGGCTAAATGGGGAGTTTGCTGTGGGTGTGGCCTATTCACAAAAACGCACATAACTTCCTAATGGATTCACACAACACCACACAACTTTCACCATAGGTTTGGGTCAAGGAAGAACTGATGAACTTCTGAAACGAATTGGCTAAAATAACAATAACAAGGAACAACTAATAGGCCATGTCTACTTACGGTTTTGTTAATGTCTTTGGTAGCCTTGTGGGATGTTGTCTGGCTTGGTGGAGGTCTGTGCTCCGATGAGCACATTTTCTAGTTGGTTAATGGTTTAAATGGATTCTGAAGACATTTAATTTTCAAAGCGAAACTGTCGACCAAAATCGAAGCACACGTGAAGCACGTGAAGTAAACGCAAAACAAGCAAAAAAAAGCGCTATTTGTTCAGGTATGCTACATACTACTGGCTCTCTAGCGATGCGACAAGTTTGTAATAAAAATTTAACCGAAGACTCATGCAGACTTAACATCAAGCCTGTCTCAAGCGATTCTGAGTGAAGTAGCGTTAGCAGCACAGCTTCAACATCTGCCTCCCAGTGAACATTTTTTCACATTCAGGTGAAAATCCTGCTAAAATTGGTTGGAAAGTGAAAGTTTTTTAATCAGCTAGAATGTAGCCAGGCTATATCTGGGTAAAACCTGAGCTAAATCGATACGTATGTTGAGAACGTGTCAAAACATCTCTTATTTCATGATTTCCACCCTCATTCCAATCGCTTACTTTCACTCCTTGCATCCTTTCCTCGCTCCTTAGCTCCATCCAACGGAGGACGTGAGGAAGAGATGCGGGATGACATACGAGAACAGCTGTATAACCTGTCGGTGTGCTTGTAATGGATTGTTCCGCCACGTTCAACGCTATTTGGCGTTGGTACCTATAAGTGTGAATCGTAACATAAGTCAGGAGGAACTACTAATACTAATATTGAGGAAAAGGGGAGATACACCCTCTATATTCACAAATATTGTGCATTACATGAATGTGAACTTAATTTCATTGTGTTTGAGATCTAGTGAAATATTATAATTGTCAAAATGCAATTTGACTATGCCATTAAACTTTAAGTAGATACCCGTACGAGCGCCACAGTGGTGGAATGACCTTCGTAAAGTGCTCAGGACAGCAGAATCATTGGCTATCTTCCATTGACTGAACACACATTGTCTTCTGTCCCCACCCCCAAAGCACTCTCTTTTTATACTGTCTTGTATTACCGTATTTTTATGGGTTTATATATTTTATTTATATTGTATTTATATGGTTTCATGGAAATTTCCATAGGTCTCATTGTAGGTGTAGTCTGTATTTCCTTTTATTTTTTCTAATTGTGGTTAAGAATTACCTTAGTATATTGCACTAGTGCTTCAGTGATCTTGCATCTTCACTCGCTGATATGGGAATGTTGTGAACCAGGTCTAGCACTATTTTTCATTTCAATGAGGTGAGTGCAGTTCCGTTCCTCATATATCGTAAGCTGCTCTGGATAAGAGTGTCTGCTAAATGACTGTAATGTAATGCAATGTCAGGTGATTCTGGGGAATTTGTGGACCATGAAAATGATCTAGTTGGAGACGTTGCAGTTTGGATCCTTTTCCAGATAGTCTGAAGCACTATTCTCTGGCAGGAAGAAAAAAAAATTTAACCAGTAAGAAAGAGAAACTTTTTTATTTTTTTTTATTTCTTGCTGCTGATGCTGTACATTTGAAGGAATGGCATGGGTCTTCAGTTTAATAAATAATGGACAAACTAGTTTAGGTCATGAACGAATGTAGTTGTTGAACCATACAATTCTTGAAATCAATAGGGCAAAATTTACTGCCAGTTTTTCAATTCATTATTATTTCAGATATTTACTGTTTGGCAAACAGGCAGTATGGTAGACAGTTTTACTAAGGGCTGCATTTTCATTCATATTGCACTTAAATTTGTGTGGTTGCTTGATCCTGACAAGGTTAGCTCTTACTGAAGTCCTGTACTATGATTGTTATTTCTGCACTACACACTTCATCTCAGGGAATAGCTGTATTTTGTTATAAGAATAATTGCCTGATTTGTGACAAGGTTTCAAGTTGATGCACGTTAAATAAAACAACATTGTCTCCTTGTATATTGTAAACCTTGACCAGGCAATTCTCTGCTGTAACCACATTCTGTATGTTTCATGTTTCTATTCAAAAAATATATTAAAAAGTTGGCATATATTAAAAGTTTTAGTGACAGGTTGAGAATTGCCTGGTCAGACATTAATGACACTGATCTCACCGCTCTGTCATGTCAAGTATTAACAGTGAACTGTGGACTACGTAGAACGTTATGGTCACCTCATAGTAGAAAGAACTAGGATTACAGCAAAACCACAGCAAATAAAGCTTTTCAGAAAAAGAAAAGCACTTATTTATTTGTTTAAAAAATGCAATTGTAACGCTTTGGTAACTTTGAGATCATAAAATTATCCGAGCTGTAAGCATTCTTGTAAAAAATACAGGAACATATTACAAGACCGTCTATCCACAAGTGTTATCCACGTTCATTGCTCAGATTACTTTTTAAACATCAGATGAATCAATTACTAATTCAATATAAGTAACATGTTTCTAATGACCAACATACAGACTAATGGACATATGGACTAAGAAAGTGACCAGCGTGGGTCACTGGTGAGCGATGAGATGTGGATCCCCACCAACTGAACCCTCCCTACCCCTGGGCGACACTGCTTCCGCTTAGGCGTTGCCCCGCAGGGCTACCAGCCGCAGTCGGTAGTCAGTACTGGCTTGGTGGGGATTTAAGCTTAAGGCTCTGTGGGGCTCATCCATGTACTAGAACAAGAACAGTGCTCTTACCAGACGAACCACCCATCAGTCTTACCAACCGACTCTCTGATCTCCATCACTAAAGCCCCAACCGTTTTAGCTCCACAAGCTCATTAATGCCTTTAAATATTAAATACGCCAATCAATTTCAGTATGAGAGACCACAAATGCTAGCAAATGACTTGTACATTGAAAGTAGGCAGTACACAAATTAGACTGGTTAAAGATAAATGTTGAACTGCATCATTTTTCCAATAAAACCTGAACTGAGCTATTTGAGTTTGAAAATAGACAATTTGAATACTGTATATATACTGTAGAGTATACAGTATATATAAGCACAAATGCCCCACTGAATTTTTATACATGCGCCAATTGGGCCCACTAACAGCAAAATGCTCGATTAAGCTTTGCAAATGAACTAGAACTGTTGCTGTATTATCCGTTATGGCAAATTATGAATTTATGAAATTATGAATCTGCCCCAAGAAGGATGGAAAGCATGTTTTAAATGGATGAAATCCATAGTGTTGTTGCTTTTGCTAAGGCTGAGAAGAACAGCCTTGGGTAATAGAAGATAAGGAGTATATTAACATAACTACAGTTATTTAATTGCTCACCAAGATGGTGTGCAGTGTGGTTAACGGCAGCTGTATTTTCCTATACGTTTGCTAGGCCTTGTAAATATTTGAATAAGTAAGGAACAGTTACTGAACCATTAATGTGATCATAAAATGAGTAGGTTAGTGTTCGTATTTTCCAATCCGATTTATTTATGGTGGAAATTAAAAAAATTGGTCCATGACAAGGCTCCATCCTGCAAAGCTGATCTGTTAACTGCTATTCGAGAAAGTTGGAACCAACTTGATGGAGAATATTGTTTTTCATTAGTGAAGTCCATGCCTCAAAGAATTCAGGCCATCATAAAAGCCAGAGGAGGAGCAACAAATTACTAATTGTGATTTTTTTTGTTGAGGATTCCATAATTTTTTCCTCAACATTGAGTGATTCCATAATTTTTTCCTCTACTTGCTCTGGAAAAAAATATGCCATTAATTAAAGTTATTTTATTTTATTTGTTTGAGGTATGTTTCACGAAGCCAGAATGTTCAGTTATTAAACAAAAATAGTTTTGTGTCATATCTGTGATTTGTTTATTTGCTACAAAGTTAAAAAGCTGGGCGAACATCCTCTAAGTAAGTGTGGTGATTCCATAATCTTTGCCAGGGGTTGTAAATATTAGAGGCTTTTTTTTCTTCCTGGTTCTGCCTCAGGCCCAATCATCTCACAGAGTGAACAAAACAACCTCACATGCAGACTCAGGCCACTGTCACAGTATATAACACTTGACTGTCATTAGCGGTTTCATCAAAGTGAAAGGTCTGTAAAAGGCTTTATATACCAGTGAGTCCTGGGTTTTGAAGCGTAGATTAGATACTTCACTCATCATCGTTCATGTAGTACAGAAAGCCAAGACCTAACTAATGACCACTTTATGACACTAGCGGGTTAGTAGTTTTTTTGTTGAGTCCCAGAATGCCTTTATTTTACCATTAAAGACCCACCTGGCCACCACTCTGAGTTCCACTCTGAGTTAATGTTGAATGTAAATCTTAAACAAACTCCACTACAATTGTAATTACAGAGCCAGCATGGAAGAAAAATGCAGATGGCCTTTCAACTCCGTATCATTTATTACAGGGGGGGGGGGGGGGGGTCACTCAGCAAGAACACGGACTGACGGTTTCTTACTTTCAGCTGAAGCTCAAAATGATTTGCATTTGACATAAACTGGTTAAGCTGTTATTGTAGTGATTACTTTGAAGGTAAGGCATACACCTTCCTTGGGCCATTTGTTATATATTTGTTATATAAACAGATGCGTACAGTATATCAGTATGGGTAAGTGTACATTGTTTTAAAGCGTTTACTTGTGATATGATTATGATGCACCACCATATTCCAGTAAGGTTTTAAAGTACTGTTGTGAAACTAGATCCATTTTATGTAATGTGCCATGTAAAATAAAGGTCAGTGAGCCGTGACAGTGAGCCTGTTGTTATTCCTGGAGCCTTTTTTTTTAACGTAATTTTGTCAACCCCAGAGTTTTTGGGTGACCTGTGGGGTACCAAAATGTTGGAATAGAAAGAAAAAAAATGCTGGTCTTATGTTTTCCTAGTGTAAGATTACCCATTTAGTATCCTCCCTGCCTGACTCATAATTACAATTTTTGTTCCATTAGTAATGCATACTTTTTTTTCTATAAATTGGCTATGGTCCACGTATTCATTGACTGTTTTCTCCCAATACATTTTTAATGTGATGTGTAACATGGTGTGACTCTGGAGGTTTATATATTTCTGTTGTCAATATCTATCTGTACAAAAACCTATAATATCATAAAACAAGATATTGTCTCTATCTATCCCACCAGCAAAGTGTTAGGATCCTGTAATTCTGTCTGTTTATTCTTTATTTGTTATTATTTTCCTGATTTATTTTCCCTCGCGATTGTCAGTCCACGTTCCATGTTTTCTGAGATTCCACTCCCTGTCTTTGTCATTGCACTATTCGGGTGATTTTGGGAACATTCAGGTTTCCTCTGTATTTCGTATATCTCGTTTTCTTCCTTATGGCTTTATTTATATTTGTATATAATACTAATGTACTAATCATACTAACTGTTAGATCAGATTTAATACTAACCTGCTAACAAACTAACATGTATATAATACTAACCAGCTAACCTACTAACATTAGGGTTTTAGAGTTCACTACTAACATTACTAATGACTAATTTATCTTGAGTTTCTATCTGCAGCTGTCATTTCCCTCCTCATTATCCTATCCCTGTATCTACCTGTGATTTCACATTCTCTGCACATGTGTCCACTTTCGTGTTACTCCCCTCTGAGCTGTGCACTTGTTTACCTGCTAACTCCAGGCCGTTTGTTATCATTGTGTCTATGTGTATTCCAGTCCGTGTCTTACGTTTCCCCTGTCATTGTTTTATTGGTCCCTGTTAACCCTCAGTGTTCTCACCTGTGAGCAATCTCCCCTCCCTGCTTCTACACACCTGATTCCCATTATGTCTGTCTCCCTCTGTGTGTATATATACCTTGTCATTTCAGTGTTTCTTCGCGAGTTCCTTGTACTAAATATTTTGCTTCTGTGGTGCCTGTTTTTTCCGAGATTCTGCCTGAGCTGTTTGTTTATACTGTATATCTGTTTTCTAGTTTTTGTTTCCCTAGTTCTTTGCCTGTTGTTTTGTTTTGTATCCAGTCTATTTTGTTTTCTTTGTGTTCCTCCTTCGACTCCCTGGTTTGGACCCCTGCCTGTGTTCTCGCGACCCTGTTTTTGGATTCCGCTTTTGTACCTTTGCTGTGCCTTCCCGGTTACGACCCCTGCCTGTTCCTTGACCATTCTTTGGACTGTGTTTTGTTTCTTTGCCCGTCTCCCCGGTTTTTGACCCTGCCTGTTATACCAGGGATTGCTGCCTTGCCCATATTAAAACTTTGGTTTTTCGTATTCCTGCCTGCGTTTGGGTCCTTCCCCCTCCGACACCTAACACAAAGTAGCTAAGTTCTATAAACCAAAACCAAATCCTTGGAGTAGCAGGGGAAAACTGAGCTTTTCCAAAATTCTATGGTTTCTCTTCAAAAGCAAGTTAGTCCCCAGCAGTCACTAATCAGATTTTTGCATCTATAAACTAAGACAGAGGTTTCAAACCAATTACATTGGTGCTCTAAATGCATCTATTTACATATTTGTGATCAAAGCATCCTTTCAAAAGAAATGTAATTAAATGTACAATTAGAAATTACATGTAATACACAACTGTCACAAATGTAATTGGTGTGCCCATTGCATTTTGCTCTGTGACCACTGGGTGCCATGTGGAACAATTCAGAGCAGTCCCTGTCATTGTATTTATTGTACTGCAAGTGGTGAGTTTCCCGTCTTTGAAAACTAGAGTTTGTTGTTTTTTGAAGGATTTTCTGTATGCCCATCCAGATCCATTGTGACATGAGCGAAAAGCAATATATCTCAAGATTGCAGAGTTTGTAAAAATGTTGATATGGACCGTTGTATATGATCGTAAATAACTTTATAACAGGACTTAACATGCTAAATATCGAACTTCTCCTTTAAAACAGTTTTTTTTTAATTAATATAAATGGACTTACCCAGACTGCACCGTATGTAGTTCCAAATGTAGGTTCTCGAGTCTTGTGTGCTGCCGCCCAACCATTACCCTCTTTCCTGCTCCAACATTACTGCTCTCTTGCCCCAATGGTATTTATGCAAATGTTGGCAGCTGTAACATAACCTGTCTTTTCAACATGTTAGCTTAGCTCAAAAATTGGAAGTTCCAGAACAACTGGTACACCGTACCGGGACTTCTACGCTTTGCTCGTAGGAGTAGCTACCAACACTTATTTATTTCCACTTCAAGCACTGGACAAAATCTGGCTATGGATGGGAATAGCAAAGGATCTTTTTGTTAGTCTTATGAGATCTGGTTCTAAAGCATTGCGTAGCATCAGTAGAAGACATCTTGTCAAATGGAACCGACTCACAAGCCATTCTTCATCCACCTTCATCCCAAAAAATTGAACCGGTCCCTGAATACTTGCTCTCTCTTGTGTGTGTCATGTGCTAAATCCTCTAGCAGTGTGAGGTAAGCCATTGCATACCGTAGACATAGGGCACCATTAACCCGATTATAGTTTGATAATTTTGGTTGCGCAAATTGTAATGGAGACAATTCAGTTATTGGTTCTTATGGTATACTTTTTGTTTCAAGAGGGCAATGCCATATTAGGCTTTGAATAATTTTACGCTAATTAATATACACAATTAACTTATTTGTCGATGCTTTCTAAATACTCCAACATACCAAAAACCTTTTACATCACACGTAAATTAGGCTAAGTGATGGATAGCCCGAATGAGGAAGTATTGTCATTATCCAAAACAAATCTCGTAAATAGTGCACTTCTTGTGTATATGCCCATGCAAAGGATTTAAACACAAAAGGGTTTGTATCTGGCTTGATAAATGAGGCCCATAGAAATTTAATATAAAAAAAAAATATTTTAAACCTTTTCAGTGCCTAGAAGTGGGGCACTTCCTTTAACGTCACACTGAACTCCTACATCCTGTACGTAGTGTTTTACTTTCGCATGTTGGCCACGATGCATTGTGAAAAACCATCGTAAAATGTGAAGTTCCATCATTATCGGGAAACAGGGCCCTGGCTGAATTGAGAAAAGCACAATGTCAATCATATTTTAATAAAGTGTACTCAAAACTGTGGATCTTGATATATTAAATATATTATATTTATTTTAGTATTTTAAATCCAACACAATTAAACAGAATGGGTTAGCGTCCCGAATGTAACTCCTTTTCTGAACCAAAACCAGAACCTTTTTATCACTGGGCTATCCTTGCAAGCCTGAGCCTGAGCTTGCAAGGCTAGCAAAGCCAAACCGATATCATAAACCTACAGTAAATGGACAGTGAAAGCATAATTTCAAGACTCAGAGGAGCCTCACAGGAAAACAGCAAGCTTATGTCAGTGCTCTCTTCTCAGCAAGCTTGTGCTGCTGTGATTACTGCATCCTGATTTAATTTAATTGTTCCATATGAAATATGACGTGCCCCTGTGGACAGAGGCCGAGGCAATCTCCTTGCTTGATTTTGCCTCCCCCGCCACCCAACCTTGTCATCAGCTCACAGTGTGGTGTAAATTATACGTTTAAATGAGCGAATATCATATAAAATTTCACTAACACCTAAGTCTAATCTGAAAACCAGGACTTTGTGAGCTTTGCATATGTATACAAAACATCAATATAGACCCCACTTGAGAATCATCACTGCCTTCTATTTCTCCTCTGTTCCATATTTCACTTATTGTCATGTGATGTCATCACCCATTTACCTTACGCTGATATGTAGATACAGTAACCACAGACCTAGATGTTTTTACTTTTGTTTCCATGTCACTTCAACCTGGATATCAACTTACAAAACTGAGACATGTTAATTATACAGTGAATTATTTTAGTCCCCATATTCCTTGCAGATCATAAATGGGCCAAATAAAATTCCGTCAATGACACGCTGAATGCAAATTACAGCGTCTTGGCATAAGGTGTTCCCCAATGACCAATCAGGAGCTTTTACTAAATCATATGACTACTGCAGTATCCATGGAAGATGTCAGCATGACAGCAGACGTTGTGGAATTCCCCTAGCAATGTGGCAACTGCTCCATTGACATCACTGGGGAAAACATACATAAAATAATTAATTTGTAGTTCAGTGGCAGTCTTTTTTTCAAGGATATTATAGAACTATGTTGACAGTCTTTTGAGAGTCTTTTGCCATGACATTTGTGAAAGACAAACCAGAGGAAAGCACAGATCAAACAAGAAAGTTGTTTACTGTTGTTGCCTGCTATTGTAGCGGGTGTAGCTCGGCTAGTTCGCTAGTAAGCACAAGTGAGGTGCAGTAAAGCGAAGGCCTTGTAGCAGGTTACCGTGATAACACTCTCTGGCGACGTAACCCTCAGGGTCAAAATAACGACGTTATCCTTAGCTATGGGCGATGTCGTCTTTAGCTGATTGGTAACGCGTTCGCTTACGAGTGAGAGGAGCGGGGTTAAAATCTCACCTTGGACTTCTGAGTGAAGTGGGCTTCTCTCTTTCTATACGGTTACATTGGTGCCGTGACCCGGATCAGAATCGAATAAAAAAGTGGTTGCTGCGGAGTTTCAAATGGAGGGGAAGTCAAAGGGGGGTGAGTGTAGCGGGTGTAGCTCGGCTAGTTCGCTAGTAAGCACAAGTGAGGTGCAGTAAAGCGAAGGCCTTGTAGCAGGTTACCGTGACAACACTCTCTGGCGACGTAACCCTCAGGGTCAAAATAATGACGTTATCCTTAGCTATGGGCGATGTCGTCTTTAGCTGATTGGTAACGCGTTCGCTTACGAGTGAGAGGAGCGGGGTTCAAATCTCACCTTGGACTTCTGAGTGAAGTGGGCTTCTCTCTTTCTATATGGTTACACTATAGCATCCCTTGGGCTTGTCTTTCACAAATGTCATTGCGTAGCTCGAAGTATCCACGTTCGCATATTTCCGTGAGGTATGTCTCGCTAATGTTCGTTTAGCTATAACTATAAGGCAACTCAAAAACACCGGCCATATTTAACATTAATGCTAGATAGTTAAAAGTAACATGGAAACGTGTGCTAAATTTAACAGATGTTAGCTATAGCGTAGTCAGTTTACCAGATAGCTAGCATTAGCGAACTCAAAATACCAACATTATCATTTGATCGGTAACTTCAATTTAACAGATGATCTGTGCAATATAACGTTACGCAAAGGCCAGTTCAGACCAAAGATTTGCGACGCAACGAAACCGCTTTAGAATGTTGCAGAGGGGAATTGCAGTGACCTGACCCGTCTCAGAACGTCCCATGTCAACGCTTGCCGTTGCACGCGATTGACCTCGTCTAATCGCAGGTGGTGAGTTTTAGAACACAACGTACGTCAGTGCTAAGTTAAATATTAAAAATTTAAAGGATTGTGGTCTGTAAAAACAACCAATGGACCAGAATCCAGAAACAAAGCCGATGTATACCTTAAAATGTCAAAGTCCCAGATAAGAGCAACCCCTTTGTTGCTGGGTACTGTTGCAACGGTACCATCGCCAGCTCCGCTAGCGCACAAACCTGCAACAAACGGCCTATCGAAACGGGGAGAAGCGAGAGCAGCAGCATTACACAGTAGAGCTTTTGCAGACTAAAATGCCTCCTCACACCGATCAGACCGTAGAAGGGGATCTTTTCCACCTAACAAATCAGTCAGGGGTGCAACAGTGATGGAGAAGATTTGGCAAAACCCATTGTATCATCCCTAGAAAGCATGAGAGTTTTTATTTTTACATTTTTTATTGATTGGTATTGGAAAATTATCAATTGCTTCAACTTAACTTTCATGAGCTTAACATGGCCCTGGCCGACCACCTTTTATTCAAGAAAGAAATATAATTATAATGTAGCAGACCTACAATTTCTGTTGATAATATACTTTGTCTTTTTGATAAAGGACATATACTGTAATTTATAACACAATCAACACATCAGGGGCTTGATTTACTAAGAACTTTAGCGTGTGCAAAACAATGACCAATGATTGGTCATGGTATTTGTTTTGCACCAATCGTTGGTTGTGTTACTAGTTTTGCATGTGCTAAAGGTCTTAGTAAATCAAGCCCTGTGTACCCTAGCAACTTTCATATTAATATAAACACATTTTCTAATTCTATTCTTCATGTAAATACCAGAAAATATCCATCTAATGGAGGTGACTTTTCACTAACGGAGTTGACAATAATAAACCTAAACACACTTAATTCCCCCAACAATAACAAAAAATCTAAGTAGTTATATACATGCTATTGGAAACCTACCCTGTTTCAATATCAGTAATTATAACTCAGGTGTTTTCCTTTGCTTTTACTTCATTAACATATTCAATGCCAGAGTGTTCCAGAACACTAATCCCAGCAGTGCCAAGTCAATATGGCTGCCAACATTCAAAATATGTTTATTGATCCTGTCAATGTTCAAACCTGTAATAAAGCACATTATTTTTCTGTTGAACAGAATTTCTTTAATCATTGGTGATTTGTAATAGTGAAAACGGTTTTCCATCAAAATCAGCTCTTGCCTCAGAGATTTAATGTTGGACACAGCTGGACAGTTTGACAGTAGGCTGTTTTGACACAAGTGCTTTGTATTGTATGCGTCGATGGATAAACAATAAACTGAACAAATTCATATGTGACCTACTACATGATTTGAGTTGCTTTGACCCAGAAACACATTTAGAATTTTATACTTCAAAAGGTGAGTCTCAGGTTCTTGGTGATATGAATGTTATAATCTTGAGTGTTACCAAACCGGGTTTTTTTATTTTTTTATTATTAGAATAAATCCGAGCTGTAGTGAGCCGTCGAGTTCGTTACAGAACATTCATTCAGACAGACATAACTCAACATTAATAGTCAGCCCACATGTTATCTTGGGAGTATCTGCAGAATTTAGGCATGTAGTTTGGTTTGTACTTTGTGTTTTAAACGTGTTAACGTACCGTTTGACGAACATTAGTAAATACTTGGATGGCTGATTATTTATTTATTTGTCGCTCTCGACAGGTCGCGCATCTGCCGGGACCGGATTCAAAATATATTCTGCTATGAGTTCAGCCCAAGGGGCCAAGACTGGGCTTTCGTTTTGAAGTTAACTTCCTGGTTGGGCTGGGAGCGGCAATTGTGCCATTGCTCACTGCGATTGGCTCCAGTATAGGTCTTTCACCATGTAAGTCAATGGCAGCAATGTGGTCAAAATACTCAGTCATTACATTTTTCCCACACAAAAATGTAATTGCAATAGGTGCCTTTCCTTCATCTAATGCCTCTGCATGTGCTGATTTTTTAAAAATATTGTGTCATTTTGACAGGGTATTAACATTTGTTCAGGACCAATCAGAGGGACAAGTTGAGTCCTCTTCGGCTCCACGGAGCAGACGCAGTTTGTACAAACTGGCGGCAAAAAATGCATAAGGAGCTTCAATTCGATTTTTTACGAGGCCGTGGGAAGGCAATAGGTGACGTCACAGTGACTTTGTCCATATTTTTATACAGTCTATGGTTCAGCCCAATCAATACAACCATACAGATAACGTTTGGGCATCATGTCATGTTTTATCTAGCTAGTAACAGCATTTTGATTAGATTTCTTAAAGTTTTCACTGTTTACACGTGGCGATATAAGTTGCCCTTGACACTTTAGAACGTGGGTATTTTTGTCGACTTGTGTCGCCCGTGGCACTTAATGGGTTAAACTAAAATCAGATTGCCATGGAATCACACTGTAAGAGAGCCATTTCAAAAAATAGGTACCTAGTAATTCAAAAGACAAGGACCCTGACCGGGTCAGACTTGACATACAGTAGCACTACTGAGTCACTCTCCAACACTGCTGATTTGATTTTTGATTGAATGAGGCAACCCTACCCAGGATCCATTCTATTGCTGGTTTAAATGAGGACTGTCAAGGTCATGTGATCAGGATGAGAAGGGGCTTGTTGAGATTGTGATTGGTTGGTTGAAGGGAAAAACCTTGGAGGAGAGCCCATTTTTGTTACAAGCAAAAACTGGTGATTACTGGTGTGGCCTGGTCCATTGAGGTAAACCACTGAGCCCTTCTTTAAAATTATTTCCAATGGTATGGTGCCACTGAGAGAAATGTTCTTCCCCTAAATCATGCCATTTCCTGTCTTTCCATCCAAATGCTCTTTATTATACTCTGGGTTGGGACAGTGTATAAAATGTAAATAAATGCAGAAGGCAATGATTTGCTAAATCCTTTTTGACCTGTATTCAATTGAAAACAGTACAAAGACAAGATATTTAATGTTTTCATAAGAATTATATTTTAAAACAAAGAGGATTATAAGATTACATTTTCACACCTATGTTATCAGTAGGAATTGTTAGTTTTAGGTTTTGAAGGCTTTTTACCACATTCTTTACATGTTTGAAATTGGACAAGGGTGTTTCCTGGCCCTCGGCAGGTATAGAAGTAAAAAAAATTGAATTAGTCCAAAAACTTAAGTAAATTATATTTATTTCATACATAAAACACTTTAAATTTGTACATTTTCACCAGAAAAAAATGGATTTAACTTTTTTTTTTTAAAGTAACAATTGTAAAATCTTTTGGTAGGACATGATCTGTCCCAATTCTCAAGAAATAGGTGATATATGTATATCATTTTTTTTTTTCATAAACCCTTACTTTGTGTTATTCAAATTGGTATCATCTCACAATATGAATTTGGCATGGATGAGTTTTCACAGGGAGTATCAGGTACAGATTATTTTTCTTTTAAGCAAATACATTGACACTGAATGAATATTCGTTGATTGAAATTAAATTGCACTGAATGGAACCGAGTGAAGCACAATCACATTAAAAGGAAAGCTCAAGTATGATTACGTCTTCAGAGATCAGCCATGGGTACGTTTTATGTGCTAATGTAAAAATTAAAAGTGGCCCACACTGCAGCCATCGAGGGCAAGAGCTGCTCCCGTCCACCTGTGCAGCACAGATTGAACATAGTCCCAGAGGGAAAACGGAATGACAGGCAGACTTTCTTCCAGTCAACTGAAACCCTAAACCTGATATTGCAACGATGTAGTTTAAACCAGACTGGAACAAATTACTGAGAATGACGAGAAACCGGGGTATGCTAGTAATGGCCTGAACTCAAGCGAGGAGTAAACCACATGATAACGGTGAGCAGGTATAAAGACGGTGCAGGGTGTATGAAAGCTTACAACTTGGAAACTGCTCTAGCTCAGGGGTTGAAGACATTGTTCCTTGTCATAACTCGAGGAAATGGGAATTTCAGAGGATGAATAGGACAGCTACAGGATTCTCGCATAATCTCCTGCCCAAGGTGAGCTAAATGCTGGGGACACAGGCTCTCAATCCTATCCTTTGCCAGATAAAACCAGGAGGCTCTACTGAGGATTCCTTTCCTATTTACAATAAGGCCTTGGGGCAACATAGAAGAAATGCAGGCAATGCTATGATATGTTGCTAAAGTGTAAGGCATGTAGACAATGTGGCCAGGTTAAATGCTGAAAGAAGGCAGGTCAATGTGTGCTGTCAAATTCTTTTAATAACTCGTAGGTTTGTTTTGATTGGAATTTGATCATTATCATCACTTCATGCACAGAAGGATTCAGCCCCTGAAAAGTCATCACAGCCCTTTCCGTGTACAGAAACAGAACATGTTTAATGCACTGTATAGACACCTCATGAAACCCCCTACTGTCTCCAAAGATCCGTTCATCAATCATTGAATGAATTAGTCAAGAAGCCCTGATGAACAATGCCAGATGTACTCTCTAACAAAGCACATGGAGAGAAATCTACTGCTACGGAGAATAAAGCATTGACAGGATTATACCCAAACGTTAACAAAAGCATAATGAAAAGTGACATTTCTGCTCATTATTTTTGTCTGAGGGGAATCACTTCACATGTTTCATCTTGCAATTACAAGAAAATGGAGGCTGAATATTTGCACAAACGACACTATCAGGATTTACCTCTATCTGCAAACTCTGACTCCTCACAAAGAGGTTTAGTTTCTGAGAAAGAAATAAGACAGATGCATAATAACAGCAACTTCTTTGGTGAAAATGACACGATGACACGGCCAGTAGCTATATCACATTGTGTTTGGATCACTCCAGTGTTGATCTTTCCACCGTACCGAATTCTTGTCAATCTGGCTTTTGTTCAGTTTCCTCAATGGGAAATATACTCTCTTATGCTACTGACTGCTCTCTACTGTGAGTTAGTCCTGAATGGCATCTGCACTTGATTTAATTGTATGGATCCCTCTCCTCTGTTTTCAATTCCCACAGAGCAGTAAGGTTGTCATGAAATCAAAATATGGAATTTGAAACCAATACCAAGTTTAGTATCAGGATAGTCAATGCAAAAACAATACTTTTTTTAATTAAAACATCAGGCAATATCACATCCTACTTGTTGCATCCACTGTGCTCTATTTCAAATCTGAATAACTTATCTCTGAGAAAAAAAGTAATGAGCGAACAGGCAAACAGTGGCCAGCACTTAAATTTTTTCTACCCTCTTTTGGTATTGTGGTGGCGTGCGTCAGCACATCATGGAGTAGATACCAACAATTTAAAGGTAGAGAAAAAATCCACAGCAGAGCTTACAGAAAAATTATGATTATTTTACTCAAGTACAAGTAAAAGTAGCCTTCATCAAGTTCAATTTCTATTTCAGTCATCTTCATAATCACTGTCATCAACTGGAGCCTAAGTAAGGGGTTTTTTATTTTCTCAAAAATAAACAAGTAAACTGGATGAACTTTCCAAAAATAAAATAAGATTTACAAATAAATGAAACTGATTCACAAATAAATGCAGCTCGCACTGTGAGATGTGCGCTCCTCGCCTCTGGTCCGAAAATAGCTAAATTCATTCGACACACCCGGTGCACCATAAGCACGCCATGCGATTCCCGGAAAATAGAGCCCTATATCTCAAAAAATATCCTTACTTGTGAAATGAGAATTGGTATACAGTACTAATGTGAGGTTCAGTGAACCTCTCCTATAATTGAGTATGCAGAATATAAAGACTACACACAGAAAGGTGCAATTTAAATTGTAATAGTAAATGAACTGTAGATTACATGCTTCAGTGCCATGAGGATGGGAAAATGGTATAGTGATCATGCTAAACATAGTCTCAGTGGCATCTAACTGTCATGCACTCTCTGAATGGAAAATACAGGCAAATTGTTATGTTAATGTAACTACTACTAATAATAATAATAATAAGAACAATAATAATAATCATTATTATAACATGCTTCACTACCTTACAGATGGGAAAGTTACATTAATTTTGGTTTGAGACTGCCCAAAAGCATGCATTAAACATACTGTAGCTGTGGATTCCAGGCGAGAGGGGGTGATTTTTCCCTTCCAGACATGACAGGAGAGAAGTGCAGTATTTGCACTGTCTCTGCCCAGGTGCATTAGCAATTCAGGAAAGTGCATTAGGAACATGAAAATTGGGCCTGTGCTGTTGGGTCTCTGAGCGTGCCATCACATCAATTTCATTTCAAAGGCACAACTCTGCGACATCTGTTTAAATTTCCAGGGGAAATATTTCTGCTTCCGCTATTTTATGTGTCACGGTGACACAGTCTTATTCCCATGGGACTTGGATTGTGCAGGCCAGGGAATAGCAAATATAGAGCCAGTGAACTCCGCCCTCTCCAGAAGCACACAGCCACTGGAAAATTATATGTTTATCATATTGTCATTTTTAAAAACTTTGAGGGGAAAAAAATGTATGCACTTCTTTCTTTTATAATTTAGATTTTAATCACTATGTCAATGTCTGATATATGACAAAAGCAAAAGTAAAGAACAAAGCACACTGCAGTCAGACTGAATAGACAGCATTTTGAGGTACATCTAAAATATTGGGAATAAAGTTTTCCATTAAAGGGTAATTCCACCCAAAAATGATGTTTAATTTGGAGAAAAGTAGCTCTCCTGATTAAAATCAGCCAACAATTGGCAATTCGGGAAGGTTAGTAACAGTGGTATCAACACTTCTCAGCACAAAACCATCGTGTCTCACGTCTACTAGTCTCTTTGGATTCCCAATCTCATGTTTATCTTGTTTTTTGTTTGCTTGTACTTCACCAGTACCCCTTTCCCCTTGTTTCATGTCTCTATTTTGATATGTTAAACTCCATTTTATCACCGTTCCCTTGTGTTTGATATCCTTGTGTTTGTTACGGCCCTTTGAGTGGCCTGGGGCCGTAACACTATGTTTTCAAAGATCCTGTACCAACTCTGTGTACAAAGGTGTTGAGTGGGGCATCTCTATAAAATGTGATTACAATGTTTTATCTTTGATTTTGTTTGTGGATGATCCTGGTGGCACTTTCCCATATAGGTTTTAATCTTCATAACTGGCCACTTACCTCAGGCTCAAAATTGAGATGTTTCACCACAGATTTTTTTATATTGGGTTAAATATGATGATTACAGAGCTGTAACAAGGTTAGAACCTGCTGATCGACTGTGCAAATCATGATTAAATGGGATTGAATGCCCTGCATACACACACACACACACACACAAACACACGCAGACTTTTGATTGATAGCTTCATTATTTTTGCCAGGTGATGCCAATGTCTAAAGAGTTATAAATAAATCTTCTCAGTAGCTCCGTGTCAATATACGACAAAAAAAGAATGCTTGCTGTAAAGAAAACTGTGAAACTTAGATTGTTGTTAAAGATGGCCGTCATTTCTACAAACTCGGGTCATTCATAGCTCTTTTGGAGTCATAAGTTTATATATTTTCTGCATTTCACACTAGCTTGACTGCTAAGAATTTTGTACTTTTTTTTAAGGTGCAACTCAATATTCAGGGAAAAAAGAACATGTTTACCTCTGCAGTCTTTGATAATCTCTCGTCAGGGATTTAAAATCATTCCATGCTCACAGCTCAGATAGCGGCAAATGTGAGCTTTATAACGGTTTGCCTGTACAGAAATGACTCATTGACAAGGACTTTTTGGCTTTGTTTCAGGCAGTTGCATTATATTACATTCTAACATGTGGATTCTGCCAAATTCATTTTATTCTTACACAATCTATTCTAAGTTAGGCACAAGTATGGACCAGTCTTGTATTAATTTATGGTGTAGCACAGTTCTGCTTTTATGCACCATTACTTTCCATTCATGTAATGTAGCAGCCTCTGCAGTAAAGGCAGAGAAAATCAGTTGCTGTTTGACAATTTTCTGTCTGTTAGCTTCAAATTTAGTTTTGGGCCAGTGGCTTAGAAGAATCCAGTTAAGTAAGGATTAGGTGCAGCACTTTTTGGCCAGAGCAGTTCTCCTCCATTGCAGTCACTGGGCAGAAGGACTTTTAAAGACTGGAGTAGAACTCTTTTTTTCTTTAAGATTCGGCAGTTATAAATGCTGACATGTCAATCTTAGTTGATGAGAAGTGGTAGATTTGTTAAAATTTTTGTTCTGACCTCATTCCTACAGTTTACATTCAATTTTTATTAATTTCTTCCACAGACTGGAATGCCTGTCTAGAGTAATAGTTGCTTTGTGTTTAGCTGTGAAATGCTACATAAAGTAACTACATTTCATAATGTATAAATTTCTACATGGCTACATGGTGAAACCAATATGTATAATAATACCCTTTAACAGAAGCTAAGCTGAACTTTAACCATGTTAATTGTTTGATTACAAATCAAAAAATTGTGGAGTACAGAGCCAAATAAAGAAAAAATGTCTTTTCAAAACAATACAATATGGACGGCACTGTATTTCTTATACTGTTCCATTGTTCCTTATTTTGTAACGTCCTGTTCCCATCCTGTCCATTTTCCATGTTTTACCATTTCCCTCCGTGTCATGTTTGATTCCCTTTGTCCGTGTTTTCCCCGTTGCTACAGACTGGGCGTGATCCCTCCGTTTGTTTCACTCCTTTTACCCACTCCGGTTTCAACCTATCTCCTTTCCCCGTTGTTGCATGCATTCCGCACCCTTCAATTGGTCAATTACCCACGCCTTCATTCTCATGCTTTTCCTTATTGTTTCCAATTACACTCCCCTATTTAACCCACCTGCTGTCTGCCCTCCATTGCTGGTTCATTACCTTTGTTGCGTTAACCTTGTTGCTACTCTGTAACCTGTTCTTTGTATCTTGATCCTTGAATCCCTGTCCTTTGCTGCTAACTTCAGTTTGGTTCTGTCTCGGGGCTTAAATGCTCACTGCCTGCTGTTGTTGCTAACCAGTCTTGTTTGTTTGCGGGTCTTCCTGTTTGTATATTGTGTGTCTCGTTAACCACCTCTATTGTTTCTGCCAGTCTGTAGCTGTTTACCTCTCCCTGTTTGTGTTGCGGTACCTTCCGTCCAGTCCAGTACCAAGTCCAGTTCCGGTTTGGAACAACTCCATGATCCAGTTCCTGTTTAACGATCCAGTCCAGTTCCGGTTTGGAACTCCAGTCTCCGGTACCAAGTCCAGTTCCGGTTTGGAACAACTCCATCTTCCGGTGATCCAGTTCCAGTAATCCGTTCCAGTTTCCTGTGAAGTCCAGCTCCGGCTTGGAGCAGATTCAAGTTCCGGAGAAATCCCTAACCTTGTTGTTATTGTTGTCATCTGTGTACGGCTGGGGACTACCCCAAGCCACATAAATAAACTCCCTTTTCTTGCACCTCTGCCTCCTTGTCGTGTGATTAGGTCCAGCCCCCCTCAGGATCGTGACATATTTAACCATATTAACTTTGGCCCTCCAGAATCAATTTCCACCTAGTTTACTAGTCTTATTTGAGTGTAATTATCTCAAAAAATATTCACTGCAGATCCATGGTTTAAAGTTTGAATTGAGGAATATGCTGTATCATTCAGAAATTTGCAACAGAATACATTTATTTCAGATTAGTCACATACAGTATATACGTAATAACCATAACATAAGTAGCCTAATGTTTTTCAATATGTTTATAAAAAAATATAGAAACATAGAAAAGCATGTGTGTTTTTACCTAACAACAGCAACGTATTTCAGCCCTAAGTGCGATAGTTCAGAAATGTAACAAGAAACTCCTCAGGGTTAATCAGAAAACTGTTGTGGCTTTATAACAGGTAGGATATTTGGTTTCATAAACATTTATACCAGAGATTTTGGAGAAAAAAATTAGGTGTCTTCTAAACCGAAAGTAGGTTTGATAAAGTACAAATTACAGTAAGCAAGGGAAAACGGCAAATGCATATTGGCACAACGTTTTAAAAAAATATTGTTTCTGTATCAACATGATTTTCTTAGCATGTATAAATGGTGCATTTTACAGTCTGTGGCTGTGGCAAGACGAGGGTCGGAAGTGCTTTGGGCTATTAATAGCGCTTTGGGCTATTAATAGCATCCTGCTATTTTATTGCCCTGCAGTGCAACTGGAGAGGCTGAGGTTTCGCAAGCTGCGACCCTTTTAAACATTCCTCCGTCAAAATATACAGGGTTTTCTTAAAGCAAGTTTATAATTTCAGACAAACATGAATACTGTAATTGGGTCGGATACGACTACCACTAGGGAGCTAATGTGGATCGGGTTAAGGGTACCTTTTATTTACCATAGCTCCCAGAATAGCATTAATTACATAATGATCAGTGTAACACATATGGGGCTCTATCTTGACGATCTTAGCGCTTGGTATTAAACGAATGGCGCAAGTACATTTAGGGTGTGTCCACTTTTGCTTGTTAGACGGCATGTTATTTCAGCACAAAGTATGGTGCAAGGTGCAAATGGGCTGAACTTCATTAATTATAGGTGTGTCTTGAGCGTGACATGCAATAAACCAATCAAAATGTTATATCCCAATCCCTTTAAAAGCCACATGCGTCCGCACCTTGGCGGATTGCTAAGATGATGGCGGATCGTAAGACCATGAAAACAGCGATTTACAGCTGGCTAAACAGACATGCTTGTGCGCGTAGTTAAAGCGTGCAAGCAAGTAATAGGCTATATGGACCAATATTATGATCAATATTATTCAGACTAACAAATTATGTGTTTTGATATACGCAATAATAACCTTTCACATTAGGATTTAACACCGGCATTGGTTCCTGGTAATTCCCGACCAAACTATTTTCCAGAAATATAATGACGGGAAAACAGGAATTAGCTTTACACCATTAGCTTACACCAGTGCTGTTATTTTACAATATATATGCATTTAAATTTCGTTATAACACCTGCAACAGCTGAGCATAAGCAACCAGAACTTGGCTTCCCTCTCAGCTCAGAAAACGCCAAATCAGTCTTATTATTTAATGAATTTAGTTTGACAGCCTGTATGTTGATGGATTGGGCTCCTTTACTTTTCACATATATAACGGTGTTCTCTACTGCGGCAGAATCCCAGGAAACCCAAAGTTCACCGTGAACTCCTGTTTTACCCGTTCTTGGCTGACAGGTGTGATGGGGACTTGAATGTATTCATTGGCATGTCGGACTAGCCTTGAGGTATGGCTGAATTTATGGCTGATTGAGATTTGAATTTAGGAGATGCTGGAACTTGCAAATAATGTAATGTCATGCAGCCGTTAATTTCACAGCAATGGGGAGTGCATATAGGGACAGCAGGATTTGTCTCCAGCTCAGCTGCCAGGAGATGATAGAAGTTGGTTCAAATCTGGCGGAATGAAGGCAATTTAAGGCGGCATTCCCCGTCACTGAGGGACAGGTATGTGGTATTTGACTGATGGACCCTTTTATTATTATACATTTTAATATATTTCACATTGTAATGAAATTTATTTTGCATGCTTGTAACAGACAGGAGGGTGTACGCGTGTTGTGCACACACTTAGTATGTAGACGCACTTACATTGCACCATTAAAATAAAATTGAAACAACTGTGCAATATGTCTTATGACAAGGTTTGTGGGGGTTTTAGCGCAAACGCTTTTTGCTGCCTCAAGATAGCAATACGCCCAAAATTTGTCCTGGCCATAACTCAACTTAAGACCAACCCACTCAGTTGACTTGCAGTGGGCACAAGTTCACTTGCTATTTAAACAAGGTGAGCGCTGGACGGTAAAATGACAACTGCGTCGGTGTGAAACTAGCAAAAACACTTGCGTTTGGGTTACCGCCACTTAGCGCCAGGTGTAAGATGGGACCCATGGTCTCATTACACTCTGTGAAATTAATATATTCTATGACTTTCACCCCATAGGCGTAAATGTTAAAAAGTACATTGTATACTGTGCTGGCATTAACTTTTAGTTTCAATAATTGAAAAAAAATGGGACTTCTGTGCTGTGAAAACAAGGCGTAAGCAACATTAAATTACATTACCCTTAATGTAAATACAGGACGCAATTTTGTGGCTACCTGCTTTTCCACTCTGCAAAAGTGATCAATCACATCATTGATAGGAAATATGCTAACCTTGCAGTTTCAACTTTACTATGGGACAATTTGGTCCTCCCATCATAGCAGCCTTTCCACACTGCCAGTAAAATAAATAAATAAAAACCATTATATCAAACCATTATATAATGACAAACTATTAAGTTCATATTTTGAGTTTGCCCTTTTTTTATTCCAAAATGCAATCACTAAAAGTAATGGAGTTATCATCTCTATTTTCCCTTCAATCACTGGCTTGCATACAGTATATGTAGAAAAAAATGCTCTGCTGTTGCCCTTCCATTCCATAATTAAAGTTTTTCCATACCACATGTATTGATTATAGTTTCAGAGAGTAGCATATGCAAGAAACACTTTATGTTGAAGAAACATTGCAAGAGATGTCATAATGGAACACAGTTTACATTTATAAAAAATGTTATATCAGAACTGTTATTGTAGACTAAGCTGAAGTCTAAGATGTGTTAAATCATATATATATATACAGTATATACATGGTGCATATATACACCGTGTGTATGTATATATATATATATATATATGCGAACGAACCTGACGAAGACACGCCGAAACGCGCGTTGTTCGTTCCACTTGTTAATAAACCTTTTTTTGCATCTATATACTTTTTGCCTCTGAAGGTCAGTCTTTTAACTTTTTCGTTTGAGTGTGCGGATTGAACATTGGAGCTGGGTATTGCAGATTTTCGCCCTGGTTTTTTCTCTCTTTTTTCATATATATATGTGTGTTTATCATTTTCTTTTTTTCAAATGCACTGCTGGCCCCACTGGTAGTCCTCCCTCAGTTGGTGGGTTGGTATGATGGTCCTTGGGGATATTCATATGAAGATGTAAAATGGTCCGCAACTCCCATAAAAAGGATCTACTACTTGTATAATTATAACAATAATTTATTTGTGCAGAGTAATAATCGCAATGCTGATGCGTTTCAACAATGTCTTCCTCAGAGCATTCTATGACAATGTATAAAAAGGGCTGCAATTCCTACATGGTTCACCCAATATAGATGTAAATATCCACAAATTAAACCTGACAGCCTGCACTTTAACCTAATTTAAAATCCAATGTGCTGGAATAGAGCCAAAACAAACAAAAACATTGTGTCACCATCAAAACACTTACGGACTGCACTGTATACTAGCTCACTCACTCACACACACACACACACACACACACACACACACACACACACACACACACACACACACACTCACTCACTAACTCACTCCACTCACTCACTCACTCACTCACTCACTCACACTCACTCACACTCACTCACCCACTCACACGCACACATACACACACGCACACACACTTGGCATGAAGAGATATGAGGAGGTACATTGTCAGTATTAGAAGCAAGACATCATAACTGGGTAGCCAGCCACAAACTTTAGACAACACTTAGATGTCTCCAACGCCTGTTGGACTTCAATTCTGCATAACACTGAAATTGAATATTGATGTCACTATGAGGCACAGGTTTGAATTTGAATGCAATTTAAATTTGACTAGAGTTTGACTAACTGCTGTTCCTGGTTAAATTAATTACTATTAGGTATTATAAATTACGACAGGTTACTCTGATGCCTGAAGGAGTGCACCCTTTTTGAACAGCCCATCCCTGCTTTAGATTTTCAACAAAAGAATATAAGCCCTCTTAAGAGAAAAGACTCAATTGAAAGACACAGCCCATAAATGTCCTACAGTTTAATTTTATCATAGGTGCTGGCTGCCCACCCCTGAACAAAATATGATTACACCCACACAGAGCTGACACATTTAATTTAAGGAAGACCATATGCTGGTATTGCATTAGGTAAGCTGTCCCTGGTTGCAAAAATCACTAGGCTTACATGTAAGTAAAACTCAGCAGAAGGTATGAAATTGTGGACTGAACTGTGCTAGTTCTCTGAGCAGAAAAATTGAGAGAATACCTCTTGACAACATTCTTTTTTTCTTTTTTTCCAGTGGGAGGCGCAAGGATGACCTAGGTCAATTCTGGAAACTGGGAACTTCCAATCAGCTAAGAATCTTGGTGCAAACTGTGGATGATCAGCTGATCAGCAACCACCTGTTCGTACAGGTTATCCTTAAACATCATTAGGAGAATCCACACCTTCTTCACCCAAGAGGTTGCACAGCTACTTCTGCCTTGTAATCTCTCATCTGGATCTATTGTAACGCCTTGCTGCTGTTCCATCAGGCCACTGCAACTGATCCAGAATACTGCTGCCTACCTAGATTCACACACGCCACACTGCTTCTGAACACCCTCCACTGGCTTCTGCTCGCTGCCAACATTTAAATCCTTCACAACGGCACTGCCGCTTCCTATCTTCGGACAATGTTTACATCATGCAACTCTCCGTTCAGGATTCTCTCGCCAGCTGGCTGTCCCTTCTCTTTGAGCATCTGGCAGTCGCCCCGGCTCTTCTCTGCCCTTGTCCCCCTCGATGGTGGAGTGACCTTCCACAATCACTCAGGAAAGCAGAGTCACTGGCAACAACGTATAAAAACTCACATAGTGAGAGTACACCTCAATGTTTCGATAAGTAATAATAATAATAATAATGGGCTGTGTACCTCCCCCGCTGTTTGACACTGTTGTCCATTGACTTTGAATGGAATCTTGTCGCTTTGTCGCTGTTGCGGGTTGATAATGTGAAATGGGCGTACTCTGATGCTTGAACTACTGATCGTAGGCACATTTTAAAATTAGCTGAATATTTTTTTTACATTCTTTGGTCAGCAATTTTTTTTTTTTTTAAGTAGTTTGAAGTATTTTTTGTGTAACTGTAGTATCGCAAGCTGTAGTTTAACACATTTCTGTGTGAAGTAATTGCTTTTCAGACTAGTTTCCAGATCTCAACAAAAAATAATTTCAATGTACAAAAATTTACAAAGTTACTCGCGGTTAGCCTATAAAGAACTGTCTGTGAGTAATTAATTAAAACTTGCAAAAACTAGGCCTGTCGTTGAAAGTTATTGATGCCAAGTTACAACAAACAATATTGCCTATCCTAGCTCACACCAATTAAACTAGCTATATTCCAATGCAATACGACCCAATTTTACCTAAATGATGTAATATAACTTATTTTTCATCTTATCATATGAAGAGATCATATGGCTACCTAGGTAAAACAAACATGTGGCTAGTTAGCAGCCTACACCATGTTTTGGTTAACCCTTGTATTATGTTTACATTTTATGATGCCATTTATGTTTGGGGTCAAATTTACCCTAAAAGTTTAAACTGACTCAAAACATTGTAATAGAAAAACTTTGACACTTTCTGCATCACATTTTTACATTTTAGACATTTGGCAGACGCTCTTATCCAGAGCGACGTACATTAGTGCATTTTCCAACCTGAGACAAGTGCGTTAAAACCACCCTAAAAGGTAAATACGAATTCAAACACAGGCGCAGTCAGTATGATTTTTTATTTTTATTTTTTTTGGGGGGGGGGGGGGGGGACCACACGATATCAATCATTGGCATGCACAACAGTAAGCCAATAAGTAACCTTACAAGTACTAAACGAGAAGCTTGAGACACTTAAACAAGGATTTATAAAACACAATCAAGGGAGGTCACAAGGAGGTAGGGAGGGGTGGAGAGAGGTGCAGCTTAAAGAGGTGAGTCTTCAATCTGCGCTTGAAGGCGGTCAGACTTTCTGTTGTTCTGACCTCCACGGGGAGCTCATTCCACCACCGTGGGGCCAGGACAGACAGACGTCGAGACCGGGTGCTAGTATGAAGTGGGGGGGGTATCAGTCGTCCTGAGGAGGCGGAACGCAGGGATCTGGTAGGTGTGTAGGGTCTGATGAGCTTTTGGAGGTATGGAGTGGCTGATCCTCGGACTGCCTGGAAGGCGAGCACCAATGTTTTGAATTTGATGCGAGCCATCACAGGTAGCCAGTGGAGGTCAATGAGCAGGGGGGGTGACATGGGAGTGTCGGGGGAGGTTGAAGACCAGGCGGGCTGCTGCGTTCTGGATGAGCTGAAGGGGTCTGATGGCCGATGTTGGCAGGCCAGCCAGGAGAGAGTTGCAGTAGTCTAGGCGGGACAGCACCATCGCTTGGACCAGGAGCTGGGTTGAGTGGGTGGTGAGGAAAGGGCGGATTCTCCTGATGTTGTACAGGAAGAACCTGCACGCCCGGGTTACCACTGCGATGTTCTCGGAGAGGGACAGCCTGTTGTCCATCACCACTCCGAGGTTCCTGGCACAGGGCGTTGGGGTCAGTGGAATGTCCCCTAGGGAAATGGAGAGATTGAGAGGGGGAGAGGTTAGAGCAGGAATGTAGATGAGCTCAGTCTTATCTGGATTGAGCTTCAGATGGTGGTTGTCCATCCAGGTCTGGATGTCTCTCAGGCAAGCGGAGATGCGGGCTGACACCTGAGTGTCAGAGGGTGAGAAGGAGAGAAAGAGTTGAGTATCGTCAGCGTAGCAGTGGTAAGAAAGACCATGAGCAGTGATAACAGGGCCAAGGGATTTGGTGTAGGTGGAGAAAAGGAGGGGACCAAGGACTGAGCCCTGGGGGACTCCTGTGGTAAGTGGACGGGGTGCCGATACTTTACCAGCCCAGGCAACCTGGGAGGAGCGCTCCGAGAGGTAGGACTCAATCCAGGCCAGGGCCGAGCCGCCGATCCCCGTTGCAGACAGGGACGACAGGAGGATGGAGTGATCTACAGTGTCGAAAGCGGCAGAGAGGTCTAGGAGTATTAGCACAGAGGAGAGGGAGGCTGTCTGAGCTGCGTGAAGCATCTCGCTGACGGAGAGGAGTGCGGTCTCCGTTGAGTGGCCAGGTCTGAAGCCGGACTGGTGGGGGTCTAGTAGGTTGTTCTGGGTAAGGAAAGAAGACAGTTGGTTAGAAACAGCACGTTCAATAGTTTTGGAAAGAAAAGGAAGAAGAGAAACCGGTCTGTAGTTTTGGATGTTGGAGGGGTCCAGCGTGGGTTTTTTAAGGATCGGGGTGATGTGGGCTCTCTTGAAGGATGAGGGGAAGCAGCCAGAGGTCAGGGAGG
Source organism: Synaphobranchus kaupii (assembly GCA_029718625.1). NCBI lineage: Eukaryota > Metazoa > Chordata > Actinopteri > Anguilliformes > Synaphobranchidae > Synaphobranchus > Synaphobranchus kaupii. Next base: position 66,081,303 of record CM056383.1, read on the forward strand.
AGTTCACCAGAGAGGTCACAAACGGGAGGATATCTGGGGTGATTGCCTGGAGGAGAGATGAAGGGATAGGGTCGAGGGCACAGGTAGTGGGGCGATGGGAGAGTAGGAGGTGGGATACATTGGTATCAGACAGGGGAGAAAAGGTGGAGAAGCAGGGGGGGGGACACAGAAGGGGTAGGGAGAGGAGGAGAGTGGAAAACAGTGAGGGGAGGGGGAGGAGGAGAGTGGAAAACAGTGAGGGGAGGGGGAGTGCGGGAACAGGGGGGGGGCATAGAGAGAGGGGCTGAGGGGCTGAAGGAACTGCGGATGTCTGCGATCTTCTCATCAAAGAAGTCTGCGAAGTCGTCTGCAGTGAACGAGGACTGAGGAGCAGGAGGGGATTTGCTGAGGAGGGAGGAGAAGATGGAGAACAATTGACGGGGGTTAGAACTGTATTTGTGAGTTTTAGTGTGATAGTACATTACCTTAGCAGCGGTGACTGCTGTAGAGAACGCTGCTAGGAGAGACTGGTAGGAGGAGAGGTCTGATGCATCTCTGGATTTCCTCCACATCCTCTCTCCTGCGCGAAGACCGGCCCTGGAGGTGCGCAGGGCATCGGACATCCACGGGCAGGGAGGAGATGACCGTGTGGGCCTAGAGACAAGAGGGCACATTTTGTGTGTCTCCCAACTGACTAGCCTTTTATCCCTAAGTATTAAAAAATCTGTGATGAAACATCTAATTTTAGAGCCTGAGGTAATGAACGTTTGTAAAAACTAATAAAGGTTGTATATTTTCTTACATTTTATACAGCTACCGCACAAATACCGCCACACAACACCTTTTATACAAAGTTGGTATAGGACTTTTAAAAATATAGCATTATGTTTAGTGTGTGTTTACTATTTAATCCCAACAAATCAGGAAAAATCATAGTGTCAAGATGAAAAATTAAGGTTAACTGGTTTTTAAGAGACGTCAAACATTGAATCGGAACATAATACGAGGGTTAAAGAGTAATGTTAACAGTGATACATTTTTTCTGAGGTTTTCACATGGTCACATTCTTATGTGTGCAAATCATAACATGTGCATATTGTTTTTGTGAGGAAAAAAAAAAAATAGATTAAATACATTTTTGTTGAGGCGGGCCTCAAACAAGGGTCTCCAGCTTCAGAGCTCACCACGCTAACCACAACACTATAAGGCAGCTTATATGTTATGTTATGTTGGTCGCTGTCACATGGACAATTTTTCAGTGAAGTCGGCTTAGTCACCTCTGTTTAAGTATAATTTAAACAATAAGCAGTTAATTTTTAGCCTTTGCAATAAACATGTTATTTAATGTGGAAAGAACATTCTTACATGTGAAAAGCATAACATAGTTTTTGTCAAATATTTATTTAACTGTAGTGAACAGGCAGTTCTCGAACCCGGGTCTCTAGCGTGAGAGTCTGTTGCTGTAACTACCAAGCTCATGCCGCTTTCACATTTTGTGGGGCAGTTAGGCAGCTTCTTAAGCAATGAGACGTATACAGTGCCCTCCACTATTATTGGCACCCCTGGTAAAGAAGAGTAAAAAGGGTTATAAAAAATTCACCGTTTGGTGAATTAGCTTAATCTCACACTGAAAAAAATAGAAAAATCCAACCTTTAATTGAAGTAAATTTATTATGAAAAAAAAAATCCCTTATCAAGAAATAATTATTTTTAACAAAATCATGTGTGCCACAATTATTGGCACCCCTGCATTGATTTGTTTAACACTTTTTTGGTCTTTGCATTTGTGTTATCTCATAGCTTTGATGTCTTTACTATTCTAAAATGTGGAAAACAGTGAAAATAACAAACAAAAAAAACCTTCTATGTGTCCAAACTTTTGACTGGTACTATGTATATATATATATATATATAAACAATATAAAACTGACTGCCAAAGCAGAGTCACTGGCAGTTGTGTAGAATATGAATTTATCCATGTGGTATTATTCTCTGCCAGTCAGATGTCCTATTATGTGGTTCTGTTGGACTAATGTCACTTTAAAGTGCTGTCTCTCACTATGAAATGGTTATTGACAAAATCTTTGTGAAGCTGTAATTGGTTCCATGAAGTGTTTCTGTGATGACTTGAATTGACAAGGTAAAAAAAAAAAGACTAAAAAAAAAAACTTGTGAAATGAAAACTGGCATATGCATGCAGTTTGCAGTCTGTAATCATCTTGTATTGAAATGCTGTCTCCAGTAAGGTTATAGAGTTGACTACAACTGCAATTGTGGAATCTTAACTCGTGGATCAATAACAATCAGGCTGTCACCTCACTAAGGCAGTGCCTCATCTCATGACTGGTGTATACATTAATCTTGGCTTATTTGCACACGCACCCACACAGAGAATTCTCCCCAGTTACGGCGGTGCTGCACACACGGAAAGGAAACTGTTCTTTCTGATACTGAAAAAGAATGAAAAGATAAGCATGAAGAAAATGAAAAAGTCTCTGAACAAGTTAAAACTTTAAAAAGTGCAACATGAGGGAACATTCTGGAACAATAAAGGAATTCCTTGGCGATGGACAGCACCAAGTTCAATTTGAACTTGGAGCCGTGGGTAGGTGTGGTTATATGACGATGATGCCACAAGGTCATATTATGAATATTCATATGGTCAATGAGTGAAAGGGTGTGTCTTGGTGAACAGACTCAGCCCCCTTCCTGCTCTCTGCCACGGAGCTCTCTGCTCACTTTACGAGCCGAGACTCCACCTATTTTTATGCTAAGGATTTTGGGACGTCACGAATCCCCGGAAATGCAGCGCATGGTAAGCCGACACTGAAACTCAGACGACACCCGCTTCGACGCAATATGAGATTTTCGGATTGGTTTGTGTTAAACAAAGACAGACAGATAAGAATATCACAACAAAAATGCTTGCAAATGATACATTGATGTGCGGCTAGCTAGATAGCTAACTTGGTTTCTGCTAAACAAAGGATCTGTCCCAATAGGTCTGAATCAACGCCCTTCTATAGGCTACTATTGAGCCTATGCTAGCTGTGAGAAAGTTGTTAAGTAGGCAAAATGTTATATAAATGTAGTGTACTTTAAATCCGCAAATGATATAGGCCTACTTATTATGCTTAGGTTTTCACTGATAATAGTATTGAGGATATTTTTTGCGTTTGGCTACTGTATGTCACTAAATAGTAGGCTATGCTGTAAACAGTAACGTTAGCCTACTTTATCAGCTACACCGGAGGACGCAGTAGATTTGGACCATTTTTATACAGTCTATGATTTGGACACAGCTGGACACACAGTACCTGGACATACATATGTTTTTAGGTTAAAGGCGCTTCTTCATGGCGCAGAAACATTATTTGCAAGATCCCCGGATGAGTAGCACCTTTACATGCTGGGATAGAAGGTCTTAGTGTCAGAGAACAATTAGATGAATGCCTGGTAGCAGTAGATACTGTAGTCTTGCTCTCCGGAGTTCAGGGTCTTGCCGCCCGCTATTTCATAACCACACCCCAGTCAATGTGTGTATATGCAAACCCGTATTCACATAAACATCCATGTTACAGGTTCTGAGTCAGATAAACTTGTTCTCCTCCCTGCGACAAAACTTAATTCCTTACAAACATGTTGTTATCCAATGGGGATAATTATTCGTTGAGGGCATGGGGGCAGGAAAAAGAAGAAGAATAAGAAAAAACGGCAAAATAGTTTGGGGCTTTATTGTGTGGATGTGTGGCGTTGTACATGAATTCTGTGTGGTTACATGAGGTGAGAATGTACAGAAGTTAACGTCGTTAAGGGCTGAGAGTCTGTGGTCATTGTGGTTATTTCTGTAGGAAACCCTGAAAAGTTCCAAACTCTCTGTGCCGTATAGGTATGGGGCATGCCCCGCCAAGCCGTAACTTGGCGTACCTGCCATCCCAATCTGTTTAACATGTTGTACACATGCAGACAGGAGGTTTGTGAACCAGAAAATGAAATTTTTACCTTATTCACTTCATTGGCCCTCAGGGGTTCACTGTAAACTAGAGTGGAGGAACTGTTTTTCACCTGTGGGGTGTGTATTCAGTGCCCTTAATTTACATATGAATTATGAAAGGAAATTAATTGAAGGCATGATAAGAAATGGTACAAGGGTCTTCTTTAATTAAGCTGTTATTGGTGTTTGTGAAAAATGGATATCTGGAGTTATAAAGCTTAAAGCAGAACAGTAAACAGGTGAAAATGGGCTCAATTAAGCCTCTGCACAAAGGGGTGAAGAAGCAGCAATATTAGTAAACACTAGCGATGCACTTTCCATGAAGCCATAGAACGTAGAGTTCAACTCCCCCTCTTTGCCATGGTATTCAGAGATGATCCATATTTTCTCTCCACATCTGTGCGGTATAACAAGGCTCATCTTGCACGTAATAAACCCGTGCGAGACCTGTGACTGCTTGGATGGTGCGGTGCACTCAGATCCACTCTCACCGAGGGAGTTGTCTTCCAGCACGGCAGGTCTGAGGCTTGCTCATAGGCGATGGCGCGTTGAATGACTGCTCGATGCATTGCCCTTAGTCAAAGCTTTAGGTCACACACTTGAGTCGAACTCTTATATCTCGGTCTCTAAGTAAGCAAGGTTTTCGAAGCAAAGCTTGTGTTTATCTAACCTTTGAGTAATTATGGTGGTTCTTAAGGCAGTCCACGCAAGCAGCCATTCTTACATGCGTTTAATATTTCTCTTTCACTCTGGTGAAATATTAAATGCAAAACAAGGTTTTTTAACAGTCTCCCCAGGAGAAAACTAAACTGAATGTCATATTGTGGTTTAAATTGTGGCTTCCAAAACTTCCATGCGCAGAAAAAAAAAGTTCAGCGTTAAATCAACTCTTACAGATTATATTTTACTCTGATAGAGTACATGTGGTCCCTACTGGACTTATATAAGCTCTGCTAGAGTTGAATTAACACTGGGCATTCTACTGTGTCCATGCTTATTTACGTAATATTTCAATCTGTTTAGTGCATAATGAAATACACACACACGCACACACGCTCATACACACACACACACACACACACACACACACACACACACACACACACACACACACACACACACACACACACACACACACACACACACACACACACAGTACATAAATAAGGTTCTGTTAAACTCATTACTAAAACCATCTTGTGGTTGTATTTTATCTGAGCCTTAGCGTTGAAGTGAAAAGATTTAGGTAATAAATAACTACCTATAAATCTCTGAATTAAATAATAAAATGTGCAAAGAGCACTCATTTATGGTATGATCTGATCAATGCATAATTAAAATCTCAAGTAAAAAATTTTGAGTGGATCTGACAGGATCATTAACTCATTAAACATCACATGATGACTTCTCATCAGCCCAAGATAATTTAATAAGTGTGGTGAAGGGCATAGACACCTTCAAGCAACTAATTGCATGTTAAAATTAAACATAGTCTACTCTCTTTGTGTTCATCATTTGATTATAAAATGGCACGAAGAAAACTCTTAAGTGCCTGTAACTGGTTCCGTTCCTAATACTTCTGAAGAATTACCATCATTATTGTAAGAAGTGGTCAGATTATAGACAAAAACAAATCCCCTTAAAATGATGAACAGAAGTAGCAATCAATGCATTAAACAAATATACTGCATTTGTTTTTTTATACAGCTTATACATAAGTGTTTTTGCTTTTGTAAAGGCAATTGAAAAGCTCAAATCATAACTTGACTTGATGGAATTGTATTCTTTAACTCTTTCCCTCCCAGTTTTTTGCATTCATGCTCTTCTGCTAATTTGGGAGCATGTCTATAAGCATGCACTCTCCTACAAAATGTGATGTCATGCAATGCTTGCATAGAAATAGAGTCAGAGGGTACTTCACTACCTCATGAGCAGCTTATGCTGACAGGCACTGGTGCCTGATTGACCAGAAGGGGTCAAATCTCTCAAGGTTATTTGCCAAGGTTGTTACCAATTATGCAGCAACAGCCAGCACTGCCCTGGTCCGGTTTAATTATCAGAATGTGGGGCGACTCCAGTTTTCAGGAAACTTAAGAAGCAACATTGCAGGAAAAAACGTTTTCTATTTGCATTTTGAAGAAAAAGCTTAATTCTGTGTACGGGCAGTACGACAAGTTTGAAAAACATCTAAAAGCTAAGCATTCCTAAAAATCCAACTGTCACAGTTTAAAATTTTCAAAAACATGTCATCCTCTGATAATAACATCTGTGTAATCTTTGTCAATCTGACACCGTGTTGAAATTCAAGCATTTGCTATGAACAAACATCACACTATGCATTGCTGAAACGGATGACAACATTCATACGCAGATTCATTCAGCAAAAATATATATTCCTGTTTTTTCCCCCCGCGAAGTTGGCCTAATCGGACCACGTCATAGTCGAAGTCGGATCGGGAAGCCTATCCCCAGTAGAGGGAATACAGGCTGCTCTGTGTGGCTGACACCCATTGCTTTTAGTGTTGTTTCGCTGTAAAATGGCACGTGAACATTGTTATAAAACCGCAAGAGTGAAGAAGGGGAAACGATGAATTCGCCGTTCTATAAGTGTCTAGCAGCACAGGAGGGAGGGAGTTCAACAGAAAAGCAGATGGACGATGCTCTGCTTCATTGCACATACGTTGTAACTACCATATTTGCTTCTGCTCATGCCCCTTTGTAGGGTATTATGGTTAACTGATCTTTATTCTTAATTAATTACCTAGCGAGATCATTCTTAAAGAGGAACCATTCTTAAAGGGGAACAGCCAGTCATAAACGTTCACACATGGATCATTAGGCTATGGTCAATGTATCGTCCCGTCATACTTCGCTCCAACACGGATATAGCTGGCTGCTCAGTGATAAACTGGCACTCAAGAAGTTGAGTCTTTTTGTTGTTTTTTAAACCTTAAATTTAATGTGTAAATGTCTGATTACTTTCAGCATTTATATGTTTGCTGATTTGCTACTTTTATGTCCCAAATTCCAAAAGACAAACGGCGTTTATTAAGACAAGACAAAGCAGGGAGTTATCTGTCCTAAAGACACGAGCATTATGTAGTACAAGCATAGCGCAGGTTGTAAGGTTTCACTGGGCAGTCAGTGCACTGAGCCAGAACCCGCAGAAACAGTCCGCTCTTTCAAAGTCATAGCTAGTTCAGCAGAAGTAACATGACAGGCAATTAATGAAGCTCAATAAAATGCGCAGTAACCGCAGTTGTCTGCATCATCTGAATCAGTGGACTGACAGATGTCAATGCAGACTATCTATTTCAGTCCTACATCCTGGGCATTCTCAATAGCCGGCATGTTTGGGTGTGGTTGCTAGGCGATGATGAAAGGTGTCCTCTGAAAAGGGTTGCCAGGCAATGGCGTGCGTCTCCTCTCCTGCGCATCATCGCTCGGTCAGGATCTCCACAAAGTTCCTGTGACGCCATCCTCTCCACCTGTAGGGGAGACAGAAACACAAAAAATGAAACACAAAGCAGGGGAGACGGAAAACGGGAACATAACAGCTACACATTGTACCGTTTTGTATACGTTTATTTTTGCCTTAAAAAAATGGCTTTGTTTGTTTGTTCTGTCTTATCTTTCAAAACTGTGGGATAACCTACACACCCAAGCTGTAGCTAACAACTGAATACTGACTTAGTTCAACTTAGGCTACATCTAACAGAGGCAAACAAATACACAAGCTAGAGACTAAGAAAAGACGCCAAAGAAAACAAAGCAATAGAATCAATGGTGAATATCCCAGAATCAGAATGGAAGCGACTGCCGAGTTGTGGTGAGCAGCAACTTTAAGATCATGTTGCTTTCAGCCCTGTACACATTCAGCTAAAATATAGAATAGAATAACTTTTATTTTCCCGATAGGGAACTTCAGTTGTAGCCACCAGCAACAATAAAAAAGATATAGACAGTGGGGCAGACCCACAACACACAAACAAACATATCAAATAATACGGCCAAATGCCATGATTAAAAATAGCCCCTGCTGTCCCGAGATGTCCAATGTCATCAACCAGTCCAACACACAAACTCCGCCTCCACAACTTTCCTCCATAGGCTACATGCAGTGTCGCGGTCTCTGTCCACTGTCGAAAGTGTGGAGTGGAGCTCAGCCTTCCCAGTCGCCTCCTCACTCCTCCCCCGCATTATCTTCTCCTTCCCTGGTGGCCTTTTGAACATTGCCTGCAATCCTGGATTAGTCCCGACATCTTCAACTCCGGTGAAGAGTGATGGTAAACTTTGTGGCTGCAGATCCAACGGACATTCCCGAGCATAATGCGAATGCGTCTCCATGGTGACGGCCACAAACAAAATTATCCCGGCTAGACAATTCGTTGATATTATAAAAACGAGCAGCAGGAGTGCCCCGACAAATCTCCAGCCCGCATCCCCGTCCCACAATGCAATGTGTTTCTCTGACCACAGTTATTAGCAGAGGTGGGACCAAATCATTGTTTTGCAAGTCTCAAGTAAGTCTCAAGTCTTAGCACTCAAGTCCCAAGTCAAGACAGGCAAGTCCGAGTTGAGTCCCAAGTCAAGACTGACAAGTCCCAAGTCAAGACTGACAAGTCCCAAGTCGAGTCCCAAGTCCTAAACTTTGAGTTTCAAGTCCTAAACAAATTCTTGACTCAAGTCTGACTCGAGTCCAAGTCATGTGACTCGAGTCCACACCTCTGGTTATTAGTCCGTAGAAGTTGGGCAGTAGTCATATCTGGAAAAACCATGATATCCGTACCAGATAGTCGGAAAATCCGGCTATCTGTCTCACCCCTACTGTAAAGAGTCTGTAAAAAACAGTATGCAAATTAATTGATTCATTAAGAACTGAATAGTTCTGTACGTACAAATGTTTATTGTCCATCAATAAAATGTATGAAAACATGAAATTGTGTGCAATTTGATTACTTCTTAATCAGTCACTTTTTGTTTGTCCAAATACTTTTGGACTGCACTGTGCATGGCCAATGAAAACCACCTGAAAATCACCAGCACACCCATCTCCTCCTTACCAGAACACAGTACTAGTCACCAAGTACACATGCGCACAGAGAGAGATAGGGAGAGAATGAACATGCTGTATGTTTTCAATGTCCAAGCTGTTCCTCTTATGGAAAATCAGTTTTCATTGCATTAAACATTAATTCCTCTGTGCATCAGTGGTTTATATACAGGTATGCAGTTAAACATTTTTTTTCAGCATACACATAATTACAATAAAGTCCAACATAAAAAAAATACTACTGATTAATCAAATCCTCCTGCATTGTACTACCAAATAATGAAGTACAGCAGCTTCATTATTTTCAGCAGGCATTCACTTAAGTGTGGCCATGCAAGACTACCGCAAGATTTCATAAATGCTCCAGGCAAATTCCAGCAAAGGTAAAGAGAACAGTCATAACAGTGGATGAAACATTCACAAATATCATGAGGTTTAAATTATGTGTGGGGTGTGTTTGTGGAATATTCATAACATTTTATCCACTTTAAGTGAATGCTTAATGTATAGCAGTAATATCAGTAGCTTGGATATTTTGTAGTTATCTTCATGATTTGCCTGCTTTTAAAGTTTTAAAGTGTAGACATAAATATTACGTGTATCACAATGGCCAGAACAGGTCTGTGATTATCCAGTAATAAACTATTGTTCTATCTGACATACTATTTTGTGAGTTAATTGCAATGAATTGTGGTTTTACACTTTCTCTTTCCAAGATCCTTTTCAAACTGAAATAGATATTTGATAAATTTGTCATAAGATAAATGTTACTCTTAAATCAATGCTTATAGCTAAACTAAACTGATCTTAAATCTTGTCATTTCCATCATAAATTAGAGGTGTATGGTTCTATCAACTAAGTGCCACAGTTAACATGAAAAAAAATACATTTATCAACCTTGAAAGCTGCTACTGCATTTTCTACAGCCGTCACTGATCCAAGGCTGGTTTTCAGGATTGTGTGGGAGTTCCATTGATATGCAAATGAGTTAAAGACATACACATGCATGGCTGTCGTTGCTAGGTTGCACACTGTACTTCTCTGTAGCTGATGTAGCTAGTTACTATAGCGGAAAGTGGTACCAGTAATATTTCTACGGTGAGGCCTCCCCTGATAAAAATCTACGATAACTCCCTTAATTCTCAACAAATTTTGTGAAATTTTCACTAATTGTCACTGGCTAGCTAAGTTAACGTTAGCAGTTGGTGCTGTTCTTGACAGTGTGGAACTGCTGGTCAGATATGACAAAGTATAATTTAAGCAAAATATCCACCTTGCTCTCTCAAGTTGATTTTCCCACAAATTCAAGACTCGCTTTGGTTAAAACTAGGTAGCACGGCTGGTGTCTGTGCTGTGGCAATTTAATGTGAGAGCCAGAGCGAGTAAAATTTGATCATGGGACTCGGGGAAAAATCTCCTCGCACAAGATTCTTCAACAGTTTAGAATGTTCAATTAGCATTTTATGGCTCCTATGTTTATGTCCCCATGTTAGTCAATGGCCAATTAATTTCCGGTCTTATAGAATTAGTAAGGTATATTTATTAAAAAAATTGTACGATAAACAGAAATATGAATCATCAAAAGCATTAGTCCATGCCATGCCCAACATATCGCTATGTTTAGGCAAACGATGTGTAAATAACAAATGGGTAAGATTCAGTATCGCAAAGAGTAAAACTGCGATATTTAAGTGTATTTTTTTTTTTTTGTTACACCCCCTAGTTCTCAGTGTCAACTGTCTTGGGTACCATAGGGTACCTTATTTACTTTACCCTGCTGGACTTTTTTATTGTTATTTAATGTGTAGCAATAGATCTGACAAAAAGCACCAATAAATGATGACAAAAACACTGAGGACCTAATTTCATACTAGGAATTGAGAGTCTTTTGGTTTTGTAATATTCACAATATGCCTCATGTTTGATGGGTTTTGTGTCTACATAATAGAGAAGGGCGAATGACTAGCAGCAAAACATTAACCGACCCTCACCTTTCAATGAAGTTATTTGTAAGATATTAATTTAATTACATTTTGAGCTATATTACAAAGCAGAGGTCTCATGTTAAATGAATAGGTACCGCCAGCTTTGGAAGTATGCTTCTGTAAGCCACACCATTGCTCCTTTTTTTTAAGGACTCTGTCAAGGGTATGTGATTTACACTGTAGTTTTGTTCAAACATTTCAAGGTTCTCGCAGAATGAAACTTTACTTCATGATTCATACTGTTCTCTCGGTTTGCCATGCTAAGCCCAAGAAAACAACTCATTTGTAATGTCCCAGACATTACACGAGTTGGTGCCATGTCTCCAGCCTGTATAATTTATCTTTGTTCATAAATGCTCACAATTAGTATACCTCTTTTGGATGAATGCCAGTGCTGCACCTGAAACAGGATAACAGGTTACCCTTGGAGCCAATTTTTGGTATGTATTGTGTTGAACACTGCCGGTTAGACTTTTACAGTCCAGGTGTGATGATTTCAAAGTTCAGAGACATTTAAAAAGTGTCAGAGGAATAATGAGAAACTTCTAAGCACTAACAAAAGGGAATGAGAACATTTATAATTTGACACCATAATTCATAATAACTGTAATTATAATTTTGAATAATTGACATGCACAGTAATATTCTGTATGTATTTTAAATTAATCTGTCATGGACATAATGTGTATGCCATAGGTATTAGAGGCCTTCCAATCTTCCTGTCGTGATGAATTTTAGTGTATATCCATGAATACCAATTGATAGACTGTCATAAATTTTGTGAAAAATTATGTGGAAAATATCCAGGAGAGTAAAATTTCCAGTAACAGAAAATAACTACAGTAGTTATCATAATTTCTGACAATTATGCATGTAGCTACATGTGTTACTGAGTGTTTCTTTATGGCATTTCAACTTACAACTTGCAGAGACAGGTAGCATAAAAAAAAAATGCTACCCGTCTTTTGGAAAATTTACATTGTAAATTGAACATTTGAATGAGATCCTGTATTTAGGATATTACAGTTTATATTATTTTTTTTTGCTTTGTTTTTGAGAAGACAAGACGTGTGTTTGTGTAAACACCTGTTTTATTTATTTATTTAGCTAAGATCAATACAGACAGGTTAATATTATGCCATGCCTACCACGCTCATACCTGAGCTGACCACGTCATAATCAGAGTTGGATCTGCATCCAGAAGCCAAGCCCCAGTTGACGTAGTAGTCGTCAGGGATCAAAGGGACAAAGGATTTTTTATTTAGTTTTTCGTTTGAAAATCGTATAAAAGTCTTTCCGTTCCAGTGTTCAGCCCACATGAATTAATTGCGTATTGATGAGAATAAAATGTAAAAACTGGTTAATAATGTTGTCATGATGATGTCATAATGGCATCTAACCAAGGAAAGTGCAACAAAACTGTGAAAGTGTCATAGCAACAATAAACATGCCCAAAATTAATTACCGGTGTGCCTCACTGAAAGGTATTTTCTGTGGAGACAGCAGGCCTAAAGGCGGCAATGACAAATCCTATCAGCCTTGGGGAGTAGGGGTTGTGGGGGAGCTGCAGCACCCCCTAGTGTGCTGATGTGGCATTTCTTTCAGTACTCTGTCAAACTTATAAACATAGAAAATAGCCGCCAATTGGCAAGGAAGTGTGTTTGACATAGGCGGCCTTTGCTATTTGGGGGCCCATTTCAAAAACCAATTGGAGCCAATTGGACCACCCGCCAAATCATCTTTTAAATAACACAACAAACAATGGCGTGCAACTGAAATTATCTGACTCACTTTAATATCACGGTTGCTTATTTAGATTTACAACCTTTAGCTTTCATAAATAATAGTCATTGGGCTCTAATTTCAACAAACGCTGCATCAGTGCAGACTATTAGCCCTATGTACGGTGACCACCTAATGGTAGCCTAGTTGTCAATGTCCCTATTATAGTAGCCTATTCATATTTCTCTGAAATTGTTAATAACAACTTTAAACCCTTTAAACAACTTTAATTCCGATGCAGGATTGTTACAGTGTCGCCGCTCGTGCATACATCAACCTTTCAAGTTGCACTGCAGGGCAATAAAATAGCAGGTTGTAATTAATAGCCCAAACCCGTTTACATTGTCCATCTTGCCACAGTCACAGACAATAACATGCATAAAATGCACCGTTTCTACACATTAAAAAAAACATAATAGGCTATATTATTAAAAAGTTGTAGCTGTTACAAATAAACATTCAGTGTCTTTTCCCTTGCGTAGGCTACAGTAGCCTACCCAATGTACTTTCGGTATAACGTTAACATTTTTTTCTACAAATCTCTGATATAAACAAATTAAAGAACCAAATATCCTACCTGGTAATGAGGCTACAACTGGTTTCTGATGAACGCTGAAGAGATTCTCTTATTCTTTTAAGAGAGCGCTGTGTTTCCACAGCGCTACCTATTGTGGCTGTAATACGATGTAATGTTATGTAAAAACACTCATACTTTTTAATGTATATAAATACATTAGGCAACATATTTTATGCGTATTATGCACAGAACTGTTCTGTGGTATTACTGTATGTGACAATTCTGACATCGTAGCTAGCAGCAAGTGTTTTGATGTGGGTCAGAAATGGTCAGATCCATAGAATATAGAAAAATAAGGAGTAGTATGGCATCACTGAAATAGCTTAAGTTAGTAATGGTGCCTACAGTGGCTGAATGAGGAAACAAGGGGTCGGTGGTGGTTTTATTCACTGTGGGGATTTTTATTTAAAAAAATAAAATAAATACAAATATTTTTTAGTTTATGATTGAGGCGGGGCCCCTTTCAGTTGAGAGGCCCATTTCAGGTGAAACGAATGAAACATCATATCCTTAATACTTATAAAAATGTCCTGAAGTAGATGAGTATATGATATTTGAAATATGAGCAAAATAACAGAGGTGGAAATCCAGAGGACATAAAGTAAAAGTCTTCCCCAGGATTTTGCTCCAATCACCTGGATTTGCTAATTAACATAATTCCTCAGCAAGGAGGTGGAACTAATTAGTGAAATCAGCTGGCTGAGTTCTATGGGTGGAAGAAACACATGGTAGGACTTTTACTTTATGTCCCCTGGATTTCCACCTCTGACGACAAGACATGGGTACCTGGCGAGAACTGGCAATTAGATAGTTCGAAATGCTAGCAATGGTATTCATAGAAGGGACTTGGTTGCGTCTAGCCTATCATGGAGCAGCTTTAAGATTACGTTCCATTCATCGCTCAATCTCATAGGACAGTACATAATTGCCTTTAGCGTTGCTGCAAGAGGGCATTCTCCATTAACTGGGGCTGCCTGTGTTTTACTGCCTGCACCTGCTGTGTGCATGAAGCATACTCCTGCAATTGAATGACTCAGCTACTGGACTGTAGCCTGGCTCAGGCCATGCTGTTTGCAGGTGAGTCCTGCCAATCTGAGGGTTGAACCAGATTCCAGACTGAGAAAAATTTTTTAATCAGGGTTAAGCATTGTCTAAAACAAAAGGTAACCTTGCTTTCTGTGAAGGTGCCCATAAAATCTTCCTTTATGAACTCTCAATGTATAAGGGAACATTTATGGATCTATAAATTATCAAGAATACTTGGATGTCAGGATCAAGCCAAGTTGGGAGGGTACATATAGTGTGAAGAAGTGAGCATACAGTTTAAAGTTTGATAAGGAAAGACCACCTTTTACACTGTAAAATAGATCTGTAATGTGTGAAAATTTCACATTCCAAATATATTTTGAAAGGGCAACAACTTTCTCCCAGCACTTGGCAGGAGGTGGTAACTGAATTTAATTTAAAAAATAAAATAGATATATTTCAAAGACTATGACTATGACTATGACACATATTGTAACTCAAGGTACTTGAATTACGAGAGGAGCATTTTCCCAGAAAGAAATTGATGATCATCGATACTAGTATTGGCTTGAAAATTAATTGATATCCAGCATTATATTAAGCAACTGTTTAGCATAGTAAGCTAATCAAGTAACTTATTTTCATCCATCATTCTTACGTTAGATTGGGTCACGGTGATTTTATTTACAAAAAGCATCACGTGGCAGTTACAAATTCCTGTGCGTACATAGTGAAGTATAATGTACCAGCTGCAGTCTGTAATGTACCAGAGTCTGTTGAGAGGTATTATTTTCCAGTTAATAACATAAAGGACTGTATTTCTATTTAAACTCACCCTATGTTCTGTCTGTATACATACATAATGTATACCAGATTGGGAGATACTTCATGATAGTGAATGCTTGTGCTTGCATACCAACAAATGATAGATCACACTTAAATTAATAGATGTTTGGCACAGCATTGCGGTGCATGCATTCATGTACAGGGCTCAGTATTGCTTCTGTCCAAGTTAAGACCATAATAAGAAAGTGAATCATTACTTGCATCAGATTCTGAGCCTTGTAAGCTTCCAGCAACAATTTCTTAAATAAAAATTGGATGGCACAATACAGTACTTTCCCTGAGCAAAAATACCACTTTCATTTTCTGAAATGAGGTCTGATTTCGTCCATTATCTCTGCAGTAGTTCCTAGTAAAGCCCATTATGTCATGAAAATCCGCCTATACAAAGTAAATATTGCATTCATCGCCTGTGTAATGTCTTTCCTTCCTCTGTTGCAGAATAAACTGAAATTTCTCCAAGCTCTCACCGAGAGTGATTTATGCAGTGTAGCCATGCGGCCTGTCTGAGGGTTGTTTGGACAATTTTTGCAGCATCTGCCCTGGATTTAGGACATGTATGTGCCTGTTGCCATGGGAACTGTTCAGGAGTCAGCCATCCTCTTGCTCATCCATCAGAGGCCCCAACATCCTCCGTATGGTGCTGTAATTGTTCTGCGCAACATTTTACTGGGAAATGTACATCACGGCAGGTTCAAGCAGTCTCGTCCATGTGCGCTGTACATTATCCACGATGGCTATCATATGTGCAATACTGTGGGGATGTATATAGACATTCTTGGAATTGCAAGTGTAGTTATGCAAATGTATTTTTGTCTCTAACCTGCATTTTGTGCTCTGGAGATTCTGGTTATTTGTTTCCACCTACATTTCTAAGACAAAGCACCCTGACTGGGACTAGATTCACATAGCACTGCCTCTTAAAAGTTAAAGGGAAGCAGAACCACTGTACTGTATGAATAAAAAGCAATAGGGATTTTCCTGATATCATATTCGGTCAGATATTAAATAAAAAATGTAATACCCTGGAATATTTTGTCCATATACAGTACAGTCACGTGAGGGAGATCAATAAATTCTAGACTGGAGAAGATTTATTGGGGAGAAAAATAAATGATTTATTCCATAGACTGCTGGTAAATGAAGGTAGACCCATGTCATTACATTGTATAGGCCTTCACTGAATTAATAATGATTATCGGAATTATATATTATGAGTGTCCCAGCAATGGACAGGTGAACTGGTGATCCTTTTGGAAAAGCTCTAAGGTCATTACTAGCTATTGATATATTCTGTTATACCTTTAATCTCAATGAATACTATAACACTTAGGTGTATGAGAAACAAAATTAGCTGTCTAACGTTGCTTTAATAATGAACTATAACTGAGCAAAAATCTTTAACGGACCTCTTATTTCTCCGTTAAGTCATTTTGTGGATCTATCTGTTCCTCTTGGACTTATTCTTGCCATTGTTTCCCATGCTAAAATGTGTCGCTGACAAAAATACCCTGCAATGCTCTGCATTCAGACTATTCTTAACTGGTCTTCCTTTTAATGCATTTCATATGTCAAACATTACCGATCTCAAAGATAATTGAGACTACGTTTTTGCTCAGTGCCCCTGGCACCCACATTCTGTCAAACCCTTGTCCAAAAGTCCTTGCTTCTACTGTGTTAACCACAATGTTTCTGGCATAACCTGCCATTAACACCAGATTCCTTTAATCAGTATTCATATTATGATCCTTTATGATTTGCATCTTCTAGTAGTAATCAACTCGCACGTTTCTGCTTCAAATCCCAATGCCTCATTTTTATGCTTTGCTCCCCAGTCTGGGGATGCATGACTTGTCCTACATGTTGCAGTCAGCAGTGACATAACGATTTACATATTTGAATGTTTTATTTATTTCCTAATGCTGAAAAGATGTGGGTTTTATCTTGAGTTGCAGCTGTTGTCAAACCAGGGCTGACCCACTGATCCCTGTGAGAGGTAGAGGTGGACTGTGATCTCAATGTGAAGAAGAAGAAGAAGAAGAAGAAGAAGAAGAAGAAGAAGAAGAAGAAGAAGAAGAAGAAGAAGAAGAAGAAGAAGAAGAAGAAGAAGAAAGAAGAAGAAGCAGAAGAAGAAGAAGAAGGAAGAAGAAGAAGAAGAAGAAGAGAAGAAGAAGAAGAAGAAGAAGAAGAAGAAGAGAAGAAGAAGAAGAAGATGCAATTTATATACTTATAAGCATTCTCACCAATCAAATTGCACACGTGATATTCACATCACTAATTATTCGGTACATGCCATTTTGGTGGGTGGAGGTGGAGGTGGATCGCAGATAAGAAAGTATGAAAAACATTAGCACGCTACATTCAGATCAGTTACACATTTCTGCAAAGTTTACACGAAATAAAAAGGTAAACCTTATGAATTTTACTAAGTATACTACTAATGGTACTTTTTCATTCAAAGGTTTTGGAAGTATTGGTATGATGCATTGTGTCACCAGACTCTGGCCCACAGTTGGCCCTGGCATGGTCAGGGTTTGATCTGGGGGCATACCGATGTACCACTGCACACCACACAACTTCCAATGCACACAGGAATTTAAAGATCACTCCTTCCTCCATTGATTCCAGGTTGTAGGATTAGAAATCACGGTGTAATCAATAAAGCGATAAGAGATAGGAGCACTTGTTTTATTCTTTATCTGTTTATTTGAAAAAAATAATAATTCATTTGGCAGCTTCCCACTGGAGCATAAATCCAGGAGATACACAATGCATATCAACATTATGATCCATAAGCACTTAAAGCTTGGATTTGTTCCAGCACAAATTAACTTTTTACTTGAAACATAACAACTGCAGACAGAATACTTTTCTATGCTTGAACACTCACACTCAGTTGTTAATTTTAAATATGTGAAGCAGACGCACATCTGGTAAACAGAGTGATTTTTAATCCATTAGAATTCAATTATCTGAAAATCCTTGTCAACTCTTTCCACCAGCTGGTAAGTTCCTGACTTACAATTAGGCAGGAAATCAAACTGCACTGTGTCACAGCGTTCTTGTCAATGCATTTCCATGCATTCATTAATTGAAAATGAAATTATCATCTTGAGAGAGGCTTAAACATTCAGCTTGGGTAAAATTTACATAAGTGTATGAATACATTTACTGTATGAATACATTTACTCTGCAAATCAACAATTCTCGAAAATGTGGAGGTCAGCATATAATAATAATAATTTTATGTATATAGCCCCTTTCAAGCAATACAGCACAAAGTGCTTTACAGATAAATAAATTAGAGGTCAAATAAGAACATTAAGGGCCCTATCTTACACCCGGCACTAAGCGGCGCTAACCTAAATGCAAATGTCTTTGCTATCTTATACCCGGCACAGGGTTCATTATAGCCCCTAGCGCTTATGTCAGTTAAATACCAAGTGATGTTGCGCCCATAGCAAGTGAACTGGGCGTGTTGGTCTTAAGATGAGGTGTGGCCAGGATTATTTTTGTCGTATTGCTATCTTGAGCCAGCAGAAAGCGCTTGCGCTAAAACCACCAAAAACTTGTTCTCAACTCATGTCGCATTTGTTTATGTTATTTTAAAGGTGCATATAAGTGCGTCTACATAAGTGTGTGCACAACGCGTGTACACCGTCCTGTCTGTTACAACACAGGGGCACGCACAAGCATGACTAAAAATATCAAGATTACAATGTGAAATATTATTATTGTGTAGGCTAAAAAATGCATAATAATAAAAGGGTCCATAGGTCAAAGAACACATACCTGTCCAATAGCAATAAAATAGCAGGGTGCTATAGCCCAACCCTCGTCTTGCCACAGTCACAGACTGTAAAATGTATAAAATGCACTGTTTATACACGCTAAGAAAATTATGTTCAGATGTAGGAAACAATAATACATTTTTAAAAACGTTGTACAAATAAGCATTCTGTTTTCCCTTGTTTACTGTACTATGTACAGTACTCAATGCATTTTTCAGTTTAGTAGGACACCAAATCTTTTTCTACAAAATCTCTCGTATTAATATATTTATGAAACCATGTAGAGTTTATCTTGTACATTTCGCCAAAGTCCCATACAGTCAAAGTTTCCACAGCGACCAACTATCACACTTATGGCTGTAATAGGTTGCTGTTGTTATGTAAAAGCACACACTTTTGCATGTTTTTTTAAAACATATTTAAAAACATTAGGCTACATATTTTTATACATATTTTATGTGTATTATGTGTATACTGTATGTGATGATTCTGAAGTAAATGTAATTTCTGAATGATGCAGCCTCTTCAAGTTGAACTTTAAACCATGGACGTGCAGCGAATATTTTTTGAGATATTGACACTTAAATAAGACGAGTAGAAATTAGGTGGAAATTGCCTCTGGAGAGCCAAAGTCAATAGGGTTAAGTTTCTGTGATGCTCACACCTGGAGTTATAAAGCCTTAAATAGAACAACCCCTAAATAGGTGAGAATTGAGGGGGTTAACTTTGTGCACAAACAGGTCTGTTTCGCCAGCTGTAGATCGCTCTTTTTAAAGTCTTACGAAATCCGCCATTATATTGGCAAACCGCCAAAATGCTTTTAAACGGAATGGGAGATGACACTCTGATTGCTTTATTGTATGACACACCCAAGACACACCTATAATTAATGAAGAGATTCATTTTAGCCTGTTTGAGTCTTACTTTGCCTCAAATTATCCATCTTGCAAAAGACATGCCCTAAATGCACTTGCGACATGCTCTTTAGACCATTGGCTAAGATTGTCAAGACTGTGCCCCATATCTGCTCGGATCATCCTACATTTTGCAATAAACTGTAGATGGGTCTCTCAATGCATAAATATCACACACATGTCGTCACACTATCATAAGGTGATTGCATTTGAATACATAACTAATAAAGAGAAGATAATGCTGGGAACTGTGGGAGATACCTGGAAGTGAATAAAAATGTACAAAGAAGGGAATTCTGATTTCAGATTTGTCTTCCAAAACAAGTAATACTGTGACTCATAAAATCATAATTATTGTTAATCTTCTTCTTGTGAAAAGAAGCTCAGTAGTGATTAGTTATTGTTGTAATAACCATTATGTAAATGTGAAATGTTGCAATACATTCAGAATAAAAGGACAGATCACACCTCCACACACAAAACACAAAATAGCTGCAATTGTTACACTGCCACCCTCTTAATGTGTTTCATTTCACTATATTCTTAACTATTTCAAACTGGAGAAAAATTCACATATTGCATGGAGTTTTCCCTGAGGACCTGGAAGTAACATACTGTATTAGAACCATTAATATTAATTAAATATGCTAGTAATGTACTAGTCTTTGCATAAATTGAGTACATTAACAAACAGCATTTTAATATGACATTTTTAAACAAGCATATTTTTTCTTTTTAATTGAATTTAGTTATAATAAAATGCGCTACACATAGTATCCACAGTAATTTCATATTAGAATATGTCTGTTTCATAATTTCACAAATAGTGAAGAAAATGTATTTATACGGTATGAAATGTCTTGCTGTTGTAAGTCATTAACCATTTAATCTAACTGCACTCTTCTGTGAAAATGGTTGGTTACCTATTGGACAGAATTGGTCAGGATTGTCGAACTTCACCCAAATGCTGCAAACGACTTCAAAAAGATAGATTTTACTAAGAGTGTTCTTCCTGTCTTTATCATTACTTTGGTTCCCACAAAAACTACAGCTGCAACTGTTCAACGGAAGCAGGTGAAATGAATCATAACTTTTCAAAATCAATAAAGAAAACTTGAGTAGTGGAGAAGAAAAAATATTTTTGAAACACATTGAAAGATAAAAGATAGATAAGTTCTAGAGGCACTGCAGGCTTGCAAAGCAAACTCCAGTACATGGGCAAAATAATCCGGAATAGTTTTGTCATGAACTCTTGTTTCTACAACACAGCGTGGGCTATAGTAATATAGCATACATATAAATTACTAACAAACCTGAAATTCTAACCAAATGTAATGGTTAAACTAGTTAAACATTTAACATCAAATCAGCTATTCTTCCATTCTGGATGTGAATGCTCTAATTTGCAGCAGTGGTCCTACAGTAAACACTTTGTGATACATGTACTCGAACACATACTGTACAGGGACAGGAAAGCCTAATAATTTAATCTATAAACTGCAGCTTTACCTTTCGTGGTTCAGTTGTCCCCGCAGTCCCAGCTTTTGAATCGCAATCAACACCCCGATGTTTAAAGGATAGATGAAATTTCCATTTTTTTTATTTTAAATTTGTTTGGAATGTTACTGCCAAGATTGCGCTTGATTGCCAGTGTTATTGTAAAACTGTAAAGCCACAGCAGAGTAAAAATGTGTCAGATTTCAAAAAGCTATATAAGTAAACTATGCAGAAATTTTAGTTTGTATTGTATTGCATTTCGAAGTACACTTTAGTGTACTCAGTTAATTTATGTAAATACGAGCAAAACATCATTAATATAAGATGAATGAATCATGTACCTTGATGTCGCATGAACAAATGCTGTGAAATTATTTACTTAACCGGGGTAATTAAGGTCACGTTGAGAATAAATAATTTAAATGACTTCAATAAACAAGCTTTTCACTTGCAATTAAGGGCATTTTTTTTTGTCTGTGTGTGAAAGATGAAACAACAGCCCCAACCCTCCCCCCATGAAAGTACCATAGCTAAGATTTGCTAGAATAAAATTCCCATTCCTTCAGCGAAGATCAATTTGTAAACATGCATACATTTTTAAAAAGATATTTCTGTTTTAGTTTGGTCCTGCAACCACACATACTATACCCATTTTATACATCTGCTTAACAGCTGCCATGACAAAATGCATGTCACAAAATGACAGATGCAGTTGGAGAGGTTGTGAGTGATACAGTTAAGACTGAGTTAAAAGAGACAAAATACTGCTGATGTAATGGTTGAGGATGGGGAAAAAAACATGAAAAATATTGCCAAAATGTGTGTATAGGTATGTCACTGATCCTGCCCCCAAGAATAATTTTTTGAAATTGTCAGAAAACAAGCAGATTTCCAATATGGCAGGTGTTCTACTAGTGTACATTGCTTAAGTCCAAGGAGTGTAATGCGCTGAGAAATTCAATGTATCTCAAGTGGCTAGCACAATGTTAGCACATTTGCCAGTGTACACTCAGGTTATAATACCACTCTCTGTAAAATTTCCCAATGGTGGCCACTACTACGCGAGTGGAAAGTCTTATCGGAACTAGTCTGCACAGTTTTGGGAAAAAGAAAGGCACATTTGGACAATCCACACATGTCCAAAGAGGGCATTGTGCTGAAGGATTAATTATTTAAAAAAAGAAAAGAAAATAATCTGCAAGAAATGTGATTGCTCCAGTATTCAGAATGAAAGATGAACCCATCCGTGTTTTCACGATATAAGCCGGCCTATAACTGGATAGCTAATTGAAAACATTGAAATTATTTTCTATTGTCATATTTCTTACCATATGTAAATATGCTCTGTCGAATGGATCTGTGTAGGCTACTGTTCTCACTGTCTCCTCTATAAAACAACTGAGGTAGATCTGTTTTGCTTTGCAGTTTTGCCTCCTCTATAAAACAACTGAGGCATATCTGTTCTGCTTCGCAATTTTTTTAATATGTTTTTTTTAAATTCACATTCTGGTCTTGAGTGCAAATAGTATAGCTTCAGGCCTGGCTTTATAGACCTATGGACTTGGTCATTCCTCTCAGGAAGGCACAGGCTATAACTAGCATAAGTGATCCCTCCCTCCTATCTTTCACTGGAGTAAGGACTGACTCTCTACCTGTGTTTTTGTCTTTTTCACTGGCAAATGTCTGATGTGCCATTTTCTGGCAAACAGTTTTAAAATGGTGATTTAAAAATTTTATATTATTTGTTTTTTTCCCCACTGATTCATTTGTTCATTCATTGAATGACTGACGCATAGCTGGGCTCATATCACTATCTTTCAACATCCTAAAGAAAGGCTCGTGATTTCGGAAAATAAAGATGTGAAACCACAGCAACACCCCACAAATCTTAAAAACCATCTTACCTGTTTTGGGAATGGCAGTTAGAGGACGGGTGCCACTCCTGCTGAGCTTACCATATGTCCAAGTTTATTAGAATGACGTCACTGGTTATTTGAATGCACACTTCAGTGGCTGTTTGGCCATTCTGTCACTGGTAAACCTTTTGCAGCTATCCAATCTTTACATGGTAGTTTTGTTACTCCAACAATTCGAAGAGGCTGCTTTTGTATCAGAAATTGCGACTTACTGTCTAACACTGTAGGGAAAATGCAAAGTGTGTAGCTTTGCCAAGGGCACTGGACTTTCAAAATGTGGTCCAGCTCATTCCCGAAGAGATTGCTAGTAGCCCGCTTCTACACTTCTAAGTACCTCACAGATCCCATTTTGCAGTGCCATCTAGAAAACCCAACGCAAGGTCAAGGTATTCATTTTCAGTTTCAGCGCCGCCACAAGTACCGAGAGGTGCTCGACCGCCTGTACCGAGTGTTCTGAGGCAAGCAGCGGCTCTGACAGCTCCCCCTCACCCTCACCGTACCCCTCCAAAAAACCGGCGGCGACCCTGGGTGAAGCTCTCTTCCGCCGACCTCTGGAAAGTGGTAAAATGGCAACAGGAAGGTTCAAAGGTCACTGCAAAAAAAAAAAATAATAATAAAGGCTGCCAAAAACATGAGCAGCAATCAAATTGTCACAGCCACGAGCAGCCTTGAAATCGTCACCATTGTGGCGGTAAGGGAGAAGTCCCCGCTACAATGTTAAACTGCAGCGCATGCCACAAAAACGACTGTAAAGTTTGTTAATAGGCACCACGCTGACTATGTAACATTTTGCAATGACTCGTCAGTTTCCCACTGCGTCCCATTGACGATATTTCTTTTGACAATCCTCAGACCATAATACAGACATATTTAAAAATATCCAATTTTTTTAATGGGATATTTTACAAATTTATGACCTGGCGGAGCTTAAATCCCTCCCTGTGGTCACTCTCTCTATCCCCATCACCCACTGTCCACTGCCTACGTTCTCCCCCACAGTCCACTAGGGGTAAATTTTTTTTTGTATAAATTTAATTAAGGAATTAGCACTGTCCCATGCAGCTACACTTATGCCCCACTGTTTCTCTGCTGCCAAAGCCGAAATGAGCACGAGTGTGGCCTTTCATTTTCCACACACATAGACAGAGCTCTCATTTGATGGAAGGAGCAGGGCTTTTTTTCCCCACAAGTGCTTAGTCACCGGTCCTGCTCTCCATCTCCAGACAACCTGTGACCGTCGCAAACGCAATGAGTCACTCCGCTATCGCGAACCCTTCTCTCTCTCCTCTCCCTGGCTTCTCCGTCCTCGCCAATGACGAGCCAGGACATCTGCAGGACGGCGTTTCCCGGGAGCTCTCGCGTGCCTCGTTTGTCCTGTCCTCCTCCGCCGTCTGTCTGCGTTGTCTAAAATAGTTATGCGACCTCCTCCCTGCCAACGGCATAGGAGAAGCACGCATTGCTACGGGAGGGGAAACAGGTGCGCCTTACCTGCCTGCTGAACAGCTTGTCACATTGTATTTATTTAACAGCTCCACAATCTCTACTGTATTTCTGTCATACTCTATGACCATTTATAGATAATCTTAATTTCCTTTTTGCCAAACATTCTAGCTGTCCTCTTGTATCTTTCTTGGATAATATTTTTGTTAAAGCTTTTCAGCATTATGTCTGTAGGTAGTACCACTTTTTTTGTCATTTCAGTAAATGTGTCAAAATCGTAAAATATCAAATTTAATAATAATAATAATAGTAGTAATAATAATTATATGTTTTTAGCTTTGGATCGATTTAACTTTGGATGTTACATCCAAAGATTTTTTTAAAAGAATAAAAGTTCTGTAATCAGGAGTATATACACAGTTTATTTATTGCTTGATGGAATTTCTATTTTGGTAATGAGCAGAATATTCTACCTTAATATGATAATTAACTGGAATGAAATCTGTATCCCCACTGCCACCCTTACCGAAGCGTAGACTACTCAGACAAATAATTCACTGTCTGCACGAAAACAAAATTACTTACTTAACTGCTTTTTCACATGTTTGCATTCCTTTATTTTTAATATTTTTGATCAGAATGATCTCTTTCCTTTCGTTGATATAAACAAGGTACCACAAAGAAGCAGCCATATTCTAATTAAGTGAATATTATACACACACTTGGGGATTGCAAATACATGTCTACAGACTCTCTGCAGCTGGAATTATTTACTTCTGCATCACATGGAGCCCCAAAGGGAAGGTTACATCAGTCTTCTGCATGAGTGGAGTAAAGCTGCTTTCTCATCTCAGATACTATAGACAATTCACCCACGTTTAATGTTTTCAACTATAGTAGGAAAATCATTCCATGAACAAAAATAGCCTAGCACCACTGTATATGTACGTAGATTAAATTCTGACAAAATATTGATGACAAATGACATAGGTTGTATAATAATTTGAATAGTTTGAAAACAATCCTACATTTTCACCACCCTATACTTTGTACTAACACCCTCCCATCTTTTCATTGCAGTTAGCTTGATTGAACACTGAATGATGCATTTTGCATCCTGTTACTCCAGGATCAAACGGTATTCTCCGAAGCAGAAAGTTTGGACTCTATTCCAGACTTTGATATTGTATTCTTTTGAACAAGTTGGACTGCATCAGTCAACTAGTAAACATTTCTGTAGCACCAACAGAGAAGCTCTGTTTATGTGGATCATAAATATCAAAGCAGTATCAGTACAGGTTGGGGTGTGTTTATGCTCCTATGGATACTAGGAACCATTATTACTCTTCCTCTCTCATCTACACAGCTGGGAACAATTTCTTCCCAATGTACATTCTATGACTTTTTCAGTCTCAAAAAGCCTGCTGTGTTGTGTGACCCTGTGTCACCTCGCTTGGTCTTCAGAAACCGTGCATTAGGACTGTTGTGCAGAGTCTTTTAACTAGGACAGAGTGCAGGATGGTGTCCTAGGTTACCTCACAAGGCTGTCAAAATCCCCAAGTGCTCCTCATAACTGGTTATCAACCAAGATATCAACCAATAATTTACCAACGGCAGATGTGACCTATTTGTACAGGGCACAAGCTTCTGCAACAATGTCATTACAACCCTCTCTGATTTACAACGGAGAGCAGTTCTCCAGCTCTTTGAGGCAAAAGGGCAATAAACCCTGGTTTACTCTGAATTTTTTATTTTTTTATTTTTTTATTTATTTCGGCATGTATATAATCACATTTCATCACATTTCTGAAATATGCCTTGAACAAATACAGTACCTGCCGAAAAGGGATACGGGAAAAAAGCAGACTGCTTATCAAAGTCCCACCCCAATTCCCTCACAATTTTAAATGTTCATATTGTACATTTGATTAAAACAGATTCTTTAGTATCACAACAGCATAGCTGAATTTTCTTTATAGCGAAACTGATCGAGAAAGAAAAAAATACGCTAAAGTAAAACAAACCAATTATTAAAATCCAAAATAAGTCGGTTTTAAATGTACATGTCATACATTAGTCAAAACAATTTGTTTCATTTCAACGGCAGACAGTCCCAAATATTGTTCAGATAATGTCCAAAATAAATGTGTCCGTTTCTTCGTTTTTATGATGCTCTGTTGTCCCCTGTAAATTCAGTGCATTATGCCTGATTAGGTATGAGTGCCAATCTCGGAGTTCATTACCCATCACTATTTTCTGCACTGTCCTTTTTGGACATCGTGACCTTGTTTTCATTTCCTGACAACCCCCTAATGTTTATACTTGATAATTTTCTACCATCTTGCATCTTATCTTACACTTGAACGTCTTTAAGTTTGTAGACATTTTAATCTCATCCTGTAAACTGTTCCAAAGCTTAACCCCCACAATGGATAATGAATGACCTCTGAGTGTTGACTTTATAGATTTTTGTTTATAAATCATATTTCCTCTTAGGTTATGTATGTCATCTCTCTTTAGAAACAGTTTCTGTATATTTACGGGTAAGAGATTTTTGGAGGCTAAGAATAATATTTGTACGGTATTATATTTAATTATATCCTGCCACTTGAGAAACTTTGCCTTAATAAACAAATCATTTGTGTGGTCTCTATATGGGACACAATATACTACTCTCATTGCCCTTTTTTGGAGTTTGAACAGCGGCTCTGTAGTGTCTTTATAAGTGTGTCCCCACACTTCAACACAGTAGTGAAGGTGAGGTGTTATGAGTGCCGAGTAAATTGTCTTAAGTGAATGTTGATTGAGTAGTTTCTGCATTTTCCACAAAATAGACACGCTTTTGGCCAATTTACATTGAACTAGCTTCACATGTGGTTTCCATGTCAGGAGGCTATCTACCGTAACCCCCAGAATCTTGTGTTCGTTCACTCGTTCAATGTTGATACCATTGACCTTTAAGTTTATGTTTTCCTTCAGGCCTCTTTTCCCAAATAATATGAATTTTGTCTTTGAAAGGTTTAGTGATAGTTTATTAATATTAAACCATGTGTGAAGCTTTGACATTTAATTGTTAACTGATGTGACCATTTGATTAAGATCAATTCCAGAACAGAGGATGTTTGTGTCATCCGCGAATAAAATTAATTTTAAAACGTCAGATACTTTGACTATGTCATTAATATATAATATAAATAACTTTGGCACAATGGGTTTTATTGTACAAATTTCACAGTCCCTAAAAAGGAGAGTGATATTTTTCCGTTTCCCAGCCTCAGTTACTGTCATTTGAAATGCTTTTCACATACTGGGCTCTATCATGGCGATCTTGGCACTTGGTCTAAGCGCATGGCGTAAAGTCCATTTAGGGCATGTCCAAGTCCACTTTTGCTATTTTAACGGCGTGTTTTTTGGGCGCTAAGCACGGCGCAGCGTGCAAGCTGGCTGAACCCAGTCACTTCATTAATTATAGGTGTGTCTTGGGCGTGACATGCAATAAACCAATCAAAATGTCATATCCCATTCCCTTTAAAAGCCTGCTTTTCCACCTCGGCGGATTGCTTATATGATGGCAAAACAGACATGCGCGTATAGGCTATATGGATCACTAGTAGCCTATGATAAATATTATTCGGACAAACCATTATGAGTTCCCTGTAATTTCCGACAGTGCTGTTATTTTACAAAATATATGCGGTTAAATTTTGTTAAAGGCACCTGCAACAGCTGAGAATAAGCTACCAATGGCTTCCGTCTCACCTTAGAAAATGCCAAATTAGCCTGCTTGTTTAACAAATTTTGTTTGATTATGCAATGAAGCAATGAACTCATGTTCAAGCTTCATCCGAAGTTCATTACCTGAATTCTAATTTTGATTAATAAAATAAATAACGTTATTTTGCCTTAATGATGACAATAAATACAATAAAGCTGTCAGGTTGGCAACCCATAGGTTCACGCATATTTTCCCTTGTTTTATAATGTCCTGCTTATGGAAATGTGACCAACCTGTTTTACTGGTAGCGTAATGCTTTAAAACAATCCACTTTCCCAGGAAGACCGTTAAAAGTGTGATTTACAGCAGGGGAAACAGACCTGCTCCTGCAAAGCGCACATGCAGATAATGGTATTAAAATTAATTGTGAATTAATTGTAACGTGCTGAAAATTTGTTTTAGTTTATAATTAGACGCTTAGTTCTCTTTAAAATATTTTGTTCAGTTATGGAATAACAGGTGAAATCAGCTGAGTTTTTATAAGCTGAGGGTATGGAAACCTTGTCACTGTAATTTAAAAAATATGAAGGAGGAAGAATAGCTAAGGTTACAGTTAACATGGTGACATTTATCTCCGTTTTTTAACCATAGGCTATCGAAAAAAACCTTATGCACAGCGAATCCGCTGTAGCCTAGGCTATTTGAAAAACAATAAAAGCAATATTCACTGGACAAGGTTTTGAACTTTTTTCAGTCACAAACCATTCTATTTACTTACAGGCTGTATTCCTAGATAAACAGAGCTGTATTGTAATGACATCTGAAGCGCAATTTCAAAACTCAAATGTCCGTCTATTGCAGTGCGCGAGTTTTCCATTGAATGACAATTCACGCATTAGGTGCAAATGACAATTCGCGCATTAGGCTTGATATAGGAGTTATCAGCTCCTTTTTAATGGATAGCCATTGTCCCGTACCATCGCACATCGCCTGGATGTTGATGGAGTGGGCTGAGAACAATGTAATGTGGCATCGTTTCCCTTCGCTAAGGGAAAGGTATGTGGACCTATGGAACCTTTTATTATTATGTATTTTTTATATAGCCTACACAATAATAATATTTCACATTGTGATCTAGATATTTTCATCATGCTTGTGCGCGCCCCTGTGTGTAACAGACAGGAGGGTACGCACGTTGTGCACACGCCTATGCAGACGCACTTATATGCGCCGTTAAAATAACATGTAAACAACTGCGACATGACTTTAGACCAGATTTGTGGTGGTTCTAGCGCAAGCGCTTTCTGCTGGCTCAAGATAGCAATACGCCAAAAAGAATACTGGCCACTCCTCATCTTAAGACCAACACGCCCAGTTAACTTGTAATGGGCGCAAGAATACATGCTAGTTAAAGGACGTAAGCACTAGGCGTTATAATGAACCTAGCGCCGGGTGTAAGATAGCAAAGACACTTGCGTTTGGGTTAGCGCCGCTTTGCGCCGGGTGTAAGATAGGGCCCATTGTGCCCTCCGGGAGATCTGGCATTAGTAAACCATATTTGACTTGGATGTTCAATGCCTATTTTCCACATCCAGGTACATAACAGTCCCAAGTGGTTGCAAAGTCAGTTGACTCAACTCAGTTGCTTACATTCATCAGCATCACTATTGACTTGACCGATGATAAAGCCCTTGAACATACAGTATCTCTCTTCCAGCACTTTAACCGCTGTTCATATCATCTGTAGGAACAAGGTACTCTAAGGGCTTCCTGCGTCAAGGTGCAAGTCTTGCAAAATCCCTCGTGCAAGATTTTGGTCGCCTGAACCCACCCCCGGAGGGGTAGAGCAAAGTGACACTTGCTTATCTGTCAGTGGCTTCTGAAAAAAACTCCTTAGTTCGCAAAAACACATTGTGTTGGAAACCAGGGCAGTACGGCTGGCAGATATATATTCAATTCAATTCTATTTGTATAGAACTTTTTACACAGGCATTGTCACGGAGGCTGAAAAACAGGAAATAGGAAAATTGGGTAGGCTGAAAAAAATAAAATTCTCAGGTGGAAAGACACAGACATCTCAGGAGGTACCCAGCAACAGAGGGGGAGCACATTCTCCTGCTAGCCCGCCCAGTATCAGTCATTAGATAGGCTAAATGGTAATAGGGAGGTAATGGGGAACCAATCAGAGCAAATAATCTTAATTTACATTCAATTTATAAAGTTGAATACTATGGCACTTATTCAAATAAATGTTATTATTAAATTATGAGAGGTTTTTAGATCATTATCTAGGATACCATTAAGAAACCCCAGGGGAGAGAACAGAAATGGAAATGGTTTAGTAACTAGATAATTACAATGTTAGCTGCTGCACGTGTTGAAG
Source organism: Synaphobranchus kaupii (assembly GCA_029718625.1). Lineage (NCBI taxonomy): Eukaryota > Metazoa > Chordata > Actinopteri > Anguilliformes > Synaphobranchidae > Synaphobranchus > Synaphobranchus kaupii. The sequence goes on from CM056383.1 coordinate 66,112,199, forward strand.
CCTGTAATATGGGAAAGCCCCAGGGTGCTATGCCTAGATTAGACTAGAACAGGGGTAGGCAACCGTGGTCCTGGGGTTCCAGAGATGTTCCTGGTTTTTGCTCATGAGGTCAAGCTCAGATAGAACAGATCCAGAAACATCTCTGCCACTCCAGGACCAGGGTTGCCTACCCGTGGACTAGAAGAAAAGTGAGTGTACACAATCATGAGAGTGATAGTATACCAACACAGTATAGAAGAGCAAGCCAGAGTGCTCACAGGGCAGGACAGTGAAACAGAACCATTACATTACATTACAGGCATTTATCAGACGCTCTTACACAACTTTATTTTAGCATTTCTTTACATATTAGCCATTTCTACAGCTGAACATATACTGAAGCAATTCAGGTTAAGTACCTTGCTCAAGGGTACAACGGCAGTGTCCTACCTGGGAATTGAACCTGCAACCTTTCGGTTACAAGGCCAGTACCTTAACCATTATACTACACTGCCGCCCCAGTTGAGCTCACCTATGATCCTGATCCATCCTTCCCACACGTCTTTAACTGTAGGATTGTTTTAAAATGTGACAGTTGAGCCGACATTTAAAAACAGAAAGTGTGTCCGATATGATTCCTTGCCTGAAATAATGTCCTTTTGAGATTGGACAACATTAACAATGACAAGATGACAATAACAATGGCAACGTAACAATGATTGTAATGAACCATCAGGGCATTCTGTGGTTCCAGTAACACTGTCTGATTGGTAGGATAGCCTAACTACGTACACTGTTTTACAAGCACTGATCTTGCAATGTGGACCTGATTGTCCACAGTTGCCACAATATAGGCTATTTTGTGCTCGTGCTGTACATACATTTTCATCATTTTGAGTGTTCTGCTTTCTGGCATGTTTGTGTATTTCAAATTAAAGTAGATGTGTGCAACAAGTTCTCCTTTCAATATAATATTTTCCTGTTTTTTTAATGATAAACATCTATAGGTGGAGACAGGTTCAGCATATTCATTAATATCACCCTGATTTAACTTAAATTATATTATTTTACATAAATATTTTTAGAGAGGCCGCTATACAGTTGGGGTACTTGAGAATGTTCAATGACATTGATGCCTCTGATTTTTTAGGGAGAATTGTGGGATCATTGTATTTCCATATATAGATATTAGCACTTTCTGATCTTGATTGGATAGATCGACAGGCTAGAAAAGTGGCAACTGCATTCTAGATATGTTCTAGCCTATTATTACTAGTCTTGTGTATGGAAGGAAACTGGCTGAGACCGACACTCATTTGAATAAAGGACTATTCTCAGTGCATGTGTCTCTGCTTGTTCCATTTGATTGCAAATTGGGGAGTTGGGCGACGCAGAGCTACTACTATAACAGACTTACAAAAAGTTCCTGGGCATATGTCTTAAGGAGGTATAATTCAGTATGAGTAATGCTTGGCTTCCTATCTGCTATATTTGCTATATAATGGGTCTGCTGCTCGGGATTCAGACTCACCTGTGCTGCCAAAAGCGACTCACACCCCCAGACAATAATGGTAATATAGCCTCAAACACCCTGTCCAGCGGCAAACTAGTAAAGGGCCTATCTGGGTCTTGATTTAAGACACCGAAGTGTTATACTTCAAGTATCCTTGGGATTCTAATTAAAGGTATATCAGAATCTGATTAAAATACACACCACATATACCCAATTATATTACTGAATAGCTTGTCCACCAATTAGGTTTATACAGTTGAATACTAGGGTACTTATTTCAAATAAATGTCATTATCTGATTATGAGATGTATTAAGATAATTATCTGGGATACAATTAAGTGTAATTTGCCGTGGATGTGATATTCTGTGAAATAATGACTAGCAAGGATGACAATTATATATAGTTTTCTTTGTCATACAAACTTATTTTTAGCACTTTAATTAGTAGGTTATAGAAACTGTTAGGCTATGATGTCTGTCTTACATTAAATTTGCCTTGTGGTTATGCCAAGTTAAGAAAGAAGTCTATCAACGGGACTGATTATGTTATAGCGAAGTTGGAGCTATAATAACTTCATCCCAATTAGAAAGTGTGGCTGTGTTTAATATTCACATTCCACTCTTAGAAAGTAGATTTTATTCCACATCCCTCCATTTCATTAATTTGTTCTTACCTTTAAGCACAGCTCTTAGTAATAGTTTGCTCCCCACAAAATGTAAGGCTTTGTGTCAGTGTTATCACTCTCCTTTATACAGTAGTTGTATCTCTTTCACACGTTTATTAAAAATAAAAACCAGATTCACTTAACCCCTGTGTTTGATTTGGGTAAAATTGACCCGTTTAAAATGTTTAATGAAAGAGGAATGACACGAGAGATGTATTTCATAACCAGTTCATCATCTGGATTTGCTTTGTGTCTTTTTGCCTATATGGTTTATATGATTATAATAAGATAAAGAATAATAGAGAATGTCAGTTCAAAACAATAAATACAAAATAATGTACTGCATGACAACCTTGTTTCAGATAATTTACGATTTTTCATATAAATCACATTTTTATCACAAATGAATGACACTTCCTTTGTTAAATGTGATCTAGCAGAGGTGAATGGTAGCCATTAATCATATATATTGTTTACATTTTTAGAATTGTCATAAAGATAATATACGAGTATTTTTACATACATTTTATTATAAATCCCAATAATATCCTCAGTATATTTGTCCCAACAGTTTCCTCGATGTTAGTAAGTAACAAAACAAGGGTTAAAAACTGATTTGCACAACAGAGGAAAGTGCTGTGTGTAATCAGGTCTACAGACACAGTGGCATGGTCTATAATAGGAAGACCCTATATCACAACATCATGTAAGCCAAATTGTGTAACATTGAAAATGTGCTATGTGATTTCATGTTACGCAGAGTCCCTAACATAGGGGTTATATTACAACCAGACATCCTTCAAATTACTCATACATAATTTGGCAAATGACGAGTACAGGTCTTGCACATTATGCTGCGTATATATCCTTAAGCACCCTGTATACTCCCTTAAAGACCAGAGTTCAGACAACTGTGCAGATTCAAGTGTATATGTAAGTTCAATTATTGAATGAGGGCGGTCTCATTTTTTTCTTTGCACCCCTTGCTGCTGCCACAGTATGACCCATGTAATGTAAAATTGTGATACAGTAATGGCCTGAACATAAACTGTATTCATGGTGGTGCAGTGGACAGCACTGTCGCCTCACAGCAAGAAGGTCCCAAGGTCCGAAGCCTGGGTGGAGTTTGCATGCTCTCCCTGTGTCCACATGGGTTTCCTCCAGTTTCCCTCCCGCAATCCAAAAGACATGCAGGCGAGGCTACTTAACAGGGCGTTGCTGTAAAGGAGCATGCATGCTCAGTCAACCTACCCCGTATAAATAAATCATAATAAATATATAAGCAAATATGTGCTTCTCTTCTGTCAATTGTACTTACTGAGTCCAATTTAATTGTGTGTAATTATTGAACCCCACCCCCCTTAATCTAGACAATTTAACAAATTTTTTGATGAATTTTTTTATTCAGTAACATTTTTAATTCAGTACTTTGTAAATAGGCATTTGACAGTAATTGCAGCTCTTCTAGCCCATGCTTGTATGAGCTTTGTATATTTATATTTTAGAATTTTGGCCCATTCCTCCACATGCAAATTTGTTCCAAGTCTGCCTAGTTAGATAGAGAGCATTGCTGGACAACAAATTTCATGTCAGACCACAGATTTTCAACGGTATTTAAGTCTTTGGCCGGACCATTCCAGAATACTAATCTCCTTGTTTTTAAGACACTCCTTTGCTGGGTTTGTCATGTGCTTTGGGTAATCATCCTGCTGGAGCATGAATCTTTTCCCTAGGTGCAGATCTCTTGCAGACTGAAACAGGCTCTCCAACTGTATTTTGCGATCCATCTTGCCCTCGATAGTCACACATTTCTCAGTTCCTCCTGCTGAAAACTGACACCATACGGTCACTACCGGTAGGTCAGGATGATGTTACCTGGGTTTTGCCACTGTGTTTTGTTTATGGCAAACACAGCACTTTGCTTTCAGGAAAAAGGGCTCTGTTCTCGCCAGAAAACAAACATGGGAAAGATTTGTTCAGACGTTTTCATATAGTGAAGTACGTTAAAAAAATTAGCCTTAAGATTAAGTTTTTTTTCACAAACCTAGCTCAGATTCTACAACTCTAATCGCCAAAGTAGATATAGCCATATGTTTTTAAATAAACCTTTATAATTATACGATACCAGAAATTAATTAGCCATTGTCTTAACATGGGGCATTAAAATGGTAGCAACATAATGCCAATTAAACGTTCCAATCTACCACCATTAAAGAACCGTCTCATGTGCGCAAGATTTCTCCCGAGCCCCATCAAATTTTACTCGCTCTCATAAAACAGCCACAGCAAAGAAACTGGCCGTACTACCTATTTTTAACCTAAAAGTCCAAAGCGAGTTTTGAATTTTATGGTATAATTTATGGTTTAATATTTTTATGAATGACGAAGTGTGGGCACATCAACTTGAGAGAGCAAGGTGGATATTTTGCTTAAAAGATATTTTGCCAAATCAGTGATCACCAGCAGTTCCACACATAGCAAACGGCAACAACTGCTAACGTTAGCCAACTTAGCTAGCTAGTGACAAAGCAAGCAAGAAAGCAACTACTATCTATCTTACTAGCTAAATAATTACAAACTTCTTTTTTTTTAATGTTAGCTCCTAACATTACTCCTTTTCAGACATGTCCACAATATTATCAGTAATGAAGCGTTGAGTCTGGACATGACCGCTCCAGATAGATTAGGTAAGGCAGGATGTCTACCCAAAGCAAGTAATGCTGGACAATTAATCTTAACGTTATGTTAATTCATCTTTAAAATAGCCAGATATTTTTCTGAATAATAGTTTTGGCAGAGATGTAAATACTACCAACACAACACAGTTGAATAGTGATAGCTTTAAGATAACTTGCGATGACATTTTTAACCAATATAGTTCAGTTATATGATTGCAGCTAATGTTAACAATGGAAGAATGGTTTATCAGCAAAAAAATTAATCAAGGCTGTAGTGATATTGTCCTGGTCTCAGCGTTGTTGCTAAAATTGACAAAACCTGAATTGGAACAATGCTAACAACTGTATCTTGCCATTGGATTTAATTGCCCCCAGCTAACTTTTCTTTAAATAACCACCTAAAAAACCCTCAAATAGGGTTTAACAACAGCAAGTGTCGTTGTTGGAAACGAAAATGCACATATGATTATCAAATGCAAAAGTATGATATTTTCGCTCAAATTACTGTGTATGATTATGTCGTTTCAGCCTCTGCTTAGATTTAAATTATGAACGTCCGGTAAGAGAGCCAGTAACTTTTAGTATCACTCCGTGCGAGAGTGTCACGGCAAGCTGCTTATTGTTTTCTTCTTCTATGGTAAGCTTGTTGTGTTTATGAAGTGAAGGCCCCCTCCCATGTAACTCTTGCACGAGCCACCTAGGAACAGCACACTGCTACACAAAGTAGGTCTACCGCTGACAAAAAATGTTTTCGACAACTGGCAACTTTTCCATACGCTCTTTCAGCACGTCAAATTTATACTACATACCATCGAACTAAACCTTTGCTTATTTAACAATTTCAGTGGATTTAGGCGGTTATTTAAACAAAAGTTAGCCGGGGGGCAATTTAATCCAATGGCAATATGCTAGTTGTTAGCATTGTTCTGCAGTGAGGTTTGGTCCGTTTTGTTCAGAACAAATTAAGTTCAACACTCAATTAGAATTCTATATGTCAGTAGAGCCCACCTTAGTTAATTGACGTAGACACGACAATGGTTTGGAAAAATTACTTGTTTTATTGGCTACAATTATGAATAACAGAAACAATACTTTCTATAATATGAGGGATAATATTCTATGACTTAATCTTAATCAGAGGAAATTATAATTACGTGATGGCTAAATATAGAAACTAACAGTCCATTAACGAGGGTTAGTTTGTGTTATGGGTTAGTGATAGGCTAAACTATATTTTGTGGTTACCTCGTCTCATAAAGATAACAGTGCAAAACTATAAGGTTAGGGAAATTGGCTATTCCGACCAAAACACGCATAGCAAAACAAAACAACAATAGGAACCAGCAGTAAAATGACCTCAACTGGGTATTACAAGTTTTATGCTAGCCTATCAATTGATGTCGGTGCTAAATAAAATGTGGTTCAATAATTAACAGTAACAAAGGGAGGCCAGTCCCGATTCCGTAAGTGATGTCAGCTCGTCAGCTGGTCCAAGGTCCCGGCAGGTGCGTGGACTCCTGGGAGACTTCTTCACTGAAGTCGGCTCGCGACGGGCTACCAGTCAGGGCAACATGCACAGATCTGGTCTGGCTGCAAGGGAGATAGTAGAGGAACAGTCTGAAGAAACATTTCCTCAAAACAGGCGTTGAGAATAAACCAGCTTGGTTTATTTCGTGGACAGTGGCAGGCCAACTCTGTCTCTGTGATCAGGCGAGATGCGGGATGGGAAACGCAATGAAGTCTGTACGGGTTTCATTGGTGCGTCTGGTAGGGTAAGACAGCGTCTTTACCATCAGAGCAATGTTGGTAGAGTTTCATGGGTTTTTATGGTCAAAAGTCACTGACACGACCGAACTCGTTCCTTTGATCCCAATTGGTAGATGACTTTAGGGCACCCATGCATTTGATTGGCTCATTTCCTTGGAACCAGCAATAAAACACAGATGGATCAGCCATTTCCAATCACCTCAGGGTGTGCGTCTGTGTGTTAAATTGGGATCCCAAAAGAGAGGGGTGTTCTTGGGTGCTTGTAAAGTATCATAATTAGAATTAGCATTGGCATAAAACACATGCTGCTAAAGAAAATATTTTAAATTAAACACAATTTCCATACATTTAGAACACGCTGTCAAACGTTTTGAGATTTAAAATCATTCCAAGAACATATCCCTGTACAATATTCCGTTAGCAAGCTAACCAATTCAAAAATGACCCTTGTGGCATTGCACAACATTTAGCTAATTAGCTATGTCCCTCAAGCATTACTTCAAGTGATCTGGCCCATATGCTGCCAGAGATGATTTAATTAAGAATCTATATTATTACAATCCAGAAGAAAACTAAAGACCACTGCCTCATTATGTGATGACTGTTTCACTAAAGACTAAAGCTGATAATTTCACAATTATTTATTTTTCTGAAATAGTTCACAAGTAATGATTCAGCAGGGGTGCTGTACAAAAAGCAGCATGCCACTCTTATCTTCACTGTGAAAGTGATTACTTTTCACAGATGTAGTACTTGATGTTTGGAGACATGAATATGCATTATATTCTTTTTCTCATTATGTCCAACCCAACTGAAATTAACAGATGTATGTATACTCAAGAAGTTTAATGTATAGCAGCATCTACAGTACACAAATATCATTAACATGTGATTAGTGGAGAGTGTTAAATAAATAAATGGTGACTGTTTTTGAAAGAGGATATTTCAGTACCAACAGGGGAGTCATTAAAGCACAACTGAACTTTGGGTTGTGCAGTTACCTGGCCATGATATGAGTCCAAATGGTGGCAAAATATGTTTGTTAGTTGCCCTGTGCTCCCCTGGGGTGATAATCCAGAATATAGTATTTGTCGCTCTCCATTCACTTCTATAGGGCAGCCAAAACGGTCTCAAAATTACACTTCTAGCACGTATACGAACCAGAACGAAGCGGATTCTGTCAATACAAACAATAACCAGTCCAACTCAAATCCGGTATAGCAGTGTAAAGACGGCTGTGGTCACCCTCGGCACTTTAGACCGTTGGGATTTTTTGTCGCCCGCGGCACTGAATGAGTTAAGAAAGGGATATTCATGGAAAACAATTTCTAAATTGTATTCTACAGTCCTAGTTTATGCCTAACTTCCCTTTAAAGTATAGCTATCACATTTGCATTCTATATAATTATGTCTTGAAGAGATCCACAGCAGTAATGAAAGGAACAAAATGCTATAAATAAGATTTGACAGGTTATATGTAATGTAATAGTGTTTATTTTTGTGATATATTTTATGCATAAATGCATGCCATTTTATTCCTTGCACTCTTTTACCTAGTTTGTACTCTTTCAAGCTGGGCATCAATCTAGATAAAGGTATGATTCGAATATCCTGAAAGGCATTGGCATTTCTGATACCGGCCACCGTGTTTTAATTAAACCTTCAGTTGTTCATGAATGTGTATACAAAGGGCACATACACACGTACATGACACACAATTTCTACTTTTAGTGACACACTGTATTTGTAGAGGCATGTTCATGGCGATGCCAAATACCACATATACCTATACGGTGAGAGTCTCTCAGTCCAAACATTTATGAACAATTTGATTTGGGCCCATGGGTGTCCCCTTTACTTTCCAAATGATAACAGGCAGCACCAAAAACATATACTGAGAAGAGGCAGCGGTGTCCTGGCACTCATTGGACTCCTTTGCTAAACACTGATGCATCCTTGAGAATAACTCCAGGGCTGAGAAAATGGCTGCAATTCCCCCCATGAAATGGCAGAGATCAATACTTTCAGGACTTCACATTTCAAAAAGCGGTGCGGCTACTTATCTCTTCCAGATATGACATATTGACCGGAGCTAGTCAAAAGTAAACTATTTGACTGCTCTGCCGATGATTGCGTATATCTCGGACGAGATGTGGAGCTCCAGCTCTTCAGTAATGTATACAAAGTGAACGTTGGAACTCCAGCTCTTCAGTAATGTATACAAAGTGAACGTTGGAACTCCAGCTCTTCAGTAATGTATACAAAGTGAACGTTGGAGCTCCAGCTCTTCAGTAATGTATACAAAGTGAACATATTGACTCAAACCTAGATAGGACAGAATTTGAATCACTAAGGAGTATGGTATGCCAATGTTTTATAATTGTTAATTAGGCTATACTTGATTCCTACATTTTAAGCTTATTTTTGTCTTATTATTTATGTCAAATGCATCTTGGGAGCAAATTCGATAAGGATTTAGTGACACTAAATAAGAATAACACAGACTTGAAGGAAAACAAATAATTAAGTTGAGTTAACAATGGAACAGCCTCGGTAAAAATAAATGATGAAAACAAACAAAAAGAAGTGGAACCAGTCTCACCTATTATCTTGCTTTAGTCCACGAAAGCCCCTGCAGCCATTTTAAAACTGGCAGGTCTTCTCACGTAAAAATGCTCTAAATATCTAAATTATCCTCCACCTCACAACAGAAAAAAGCTGTCGAAAACGCACAGTAAAACGGCAATGGCATCCAAAAACCCCAGAGTCTGGGGTTCAGACAGAGAATTAACCTTCTAATTGAGACTTCTATAAAAAAACTATAAAATGCAGAGATGGGAGTGGCATTGCAAAAAATGTTCCATGTTTCATACAACATTACATATCCTATATATTCACTGTTGACTGACAGTATTGCTAGGCTCCTCCCCAAACCAGAAATTGTCCAATCATAATTTAGCAGTCATTACTATGCGCACTGACCTCAGTCAAGTGGCTTGGTCATGGTGCATTGAAACCAATGGAAAGATTTTTTTAAAACTTATAAATTGAGTCAGACAGGATGGTGAAAAGATGTGCTTGGGTAACCTGCAATACCGACACCCTGAAAGATTGAATGGAGGAGTAGTTTTTGTCCCTTTCCCGAAGCTCAGAACCAGCAACATATCCATTAGTGCTTGCTTTGTAAATAAGCCAGTGCTCACAAAGTAATTAGCGCTTCATTTATTGAAACCACTCTGCTGTAAGATGCTGGTCTTGGAGCTACCAGTAAAGCCAGCTATCATTACCACCATCTGATGTGATCTCAACAATAGCCAACTTTAGCTAAGTTATTTATAGCTAGCTGGCGTTAACCTTAGCTACGTTAGTTAGGCTGACCAGATGTCCTCTTTTGCCTGGACATTTCTTCTTTTGTGACTGAAAATAAATAAATAATTCGTTCAGGTGGGATTTCTAAATTCCTTAAGATGTGAGGTTTTGCTCGTTCCATAGGCCGTATAGCTATAAACAAACAGATAGCCTAGTATTTATGTTCATAGTGCCCATCTACCCCAGCCCCCTTTTTAAAATCCAATATAGAGTAACCCTAACCCTAAGGTTAGCTACCTAGCTAGTTATTGAGTAGGTCATCCTGGCATCATAACATAATGTAATGGTAAATGATAACTAGGTTAGTTCATTAATCGTGCCCTGCAGTGCACGAACAACACTGCTCTTCGATGGTTTTGTTATCAGCAACATCGATAATCAGCTGGTGTGTTTTCTCCAGCAGTACTCGAACCACGTTTTAATTTCTACACACTTTTACTTCTTGCACATAGCCTACTGCTCCCTTCCATATTGCAAACCTTTTTGCCTGCTTCTTAATGAAATCGCTCTCTCGTTTTTCCAAAAAGTCAATTAACCGTTAAGCGTGTTTTGCAAAGTGCCAATGTGGCCATTGTAAAGTTCTGAAATTAAATCAATTGTTAGCAACAGTAACCAAGCAGGGCGGGACTTGAAAAGGACAATTGAAAAGATGCTATTTGGATACAATGGCATTTTTTTTTAAACTAAAATGCCCACAAAGTGTGCATTACACTTCTTTAGTAACATTAGCTTGAACATTTAAAAACTAAGGCATCACAGAAGTGAAGAGACTGTTAAAAAACTGTCCATGATAAAATGTAACTACAGAGTTCTCATTTGAACTTAAATGACATTCACTGCTTTTTTCTTTTAATATACATCCACTGCAACCTATTTTCTTATTACTCATATGATTTATTTTTTAAAGGAATGATGTAGCTGCCTGTACAGGGACTATAATACCAATGCAATAAAGACGAGGGGGCGGTGGATATATCTGTAAACTTGATTCCAAAAGCCACTTCTCTGTGACACTATTTAAGTCGACATCGTTTTTATATATTGGCTTTATTTCTATCTATTAAATTTATCTTCGTACAGATGATGACGACAGCTTCATACAAAAATTTTTTTGTATACAAAAGCTGGATATAGATTTTTGCAAAAAATGAAATGGAAAAGGTACTGTGGCTCTGTAAATTAAGTCTTTGATTTTTCCCACAATGACTCATAGTTAGCCTGTATGTTCTGGAGCACTCAGACAGCCTGTAAGGCAATTGTGTTCCCTTTGAAGTGTTAAATTCAATATTGTGTGTGGAGTGCCACTGAGTGTGACTGTGGTTTCTTCTGGTTTTGCCTGAGCTATATTTACATTTGGCTGTCTCTTTCCCTTAATAATGTCTTGATTATGGTGAATATTAGTGGGAAAAAAAAGTTCTTCTAACATAGGCAATGGAAGGAAGTTTCTCTGATTCACTTAAACTGCTATCTATTGTTCTGTGCCCCGGGGAATCAAATTACTTTATACTGTAAGGCCTGGGTTCGCACAGGGGGTTCGTACATCCCTGGGGGGGGGGGGGGGTCCTTGAAGGTACTGTAGGGGGTCTCTGGCCAGACTTCACATGCAATGACAATATATAGATTTGGGAAGATATTTAAAAATATAAAGCCTCATATATATATATATATATGTATGTAAAAATATGAGACTGGAGAGATTTTTTAAAGTGATTTTCATTTGTTTACCAAAGTGTCTTGTGTTTACTTTATGGGAAAGTTTTACTTGTATGCGGTACTTCATATAGCCATGTAATACATAACATAAACTCATGGGCCAGACTTTCTTGAACTGTTGTAAATTTTCGATTTTTACCCATTAATAGGAAACGAAAATTTATACATTTACGTCTCCTATTAATGGGTAAAAATCTAAATTTTACAACAGTTCAAGAAAGTCTGGCCCATGAGTTTATGTTTATGTTTGGTGAATTAGCTTAATCTCACACTGACAAAATGAGAAAAATCCAACCTTTAATTGAAGTAAATTTATTCTGAGAAAAAAATTATTGGCACCCCTGCATTTAATACTTTGTACAACCCCCCTTTGCCAATAAAACAGCACTGAGTCTTCTCCCGTAACATCTAATAAGGTTGGAGAATACAGAGCAAGGAATCATTCTTCTTTACAGAATCTCTCCAGATCATCAGAGAGTCCTTGGTCCTCTCTTGTGCACTCTCCTCTTCAGCTCAGCCCACAGGTTTTCAATGGGGTTTAGGTCAGAGGACTGAGATGGCCATGGCAGAAGCTTGATTTTGTGTTAACCATTTTTGCATTGATTTGGGCGTATGTTTTGGATCATTGTCCTGTTGGAAGATCCAACGGCAACCCAGTTTTAGTTTCCTGGCAGAGACAGCCAGATAAAAGATTTCCTGGTATTTCATGGAGTTCATGATGCCATGTACCCCAACAAGGTTCCCATGGCCTTTGGAGGAAAAACAGCCCCACAACATCACGGAACCTCCACCATACTTAACAGTGGGGATCAGGTTATTTCGGTATAGCCATCCCTCTTTTTACGCCAAACTCACCTTGAACTTTGGTGGCCGAAAAGCTCAATTTTAATTTAATCTGACCATAGAACACGGTTCCAGTCAAGTTCCAGTAGCGTCTAGCAAACTCCAGGCGTTTACGTTTGTGGTGAAATGACAGGAAAGGCTTTTTTCTGGCATGCCTTCCAAATAATTTGTTGGCATGGAGGTGACGTCTAATGGTAGTTTTGGAGACTTGATGACCCCAAGATGCTACTTTCCTCTGTAATTCTCCAATAGTGATCCTTGGGGATTTTGTCTCTCTTACCATCCTCCTCACTGTGCGTGGCGGAAAAATAAACTTGGGTCCGCTTCCAGGCAAGTTTGTAACAGTTCCAGTTGCTTTGAACTTTTTAAGTATTGACCACCAATCTTATATGAAATGGACACATGCAAAACAAACCAGCAAAATACCAGAGATATTCATATATGACATAAAGGGACACACAACACAACTTTGATGAGACGGAACACAATACACATACATAGTCAGCAATACAATTTCCCACCACATCTTAATTCAATAAGTCTTACACTAAGCTGATGGAGCTAACAGTATCAAAATAGCCTACACCACCGATGGATTGCAGACACAAACATTAGACGTATACAATGCCCCAAAGTTTACATTTATCTTAACATGTGCATACATTACATTACATTACATTACAGGCATTTCGCAGACGCTCTTATCCAGAGCGACTTACACAACTTTTTAGCATTAGCATTTCTTTTACATATATTATCCATTTATACAGCTGGATATATACTGAAGCAATTCAGGCTAAGTACCTTGCTCAAAATAGATGTGGTATAAATATGGCATAAATAGAAATGCCTACACCAAAGTAGATAACAGACCAAAACATTAGACATATACACAGCCTTACTTTTTTTTTTTTTCCATTGATGACACATTCAATGCTGTCTTGGGGAAAAATGATGTTAATTCATTTATTAACCTTGCTTAACCCTATAAACTTCACCCCTAGTGGTTGAGACGCATGCGACTCAATTACAGTATTCATGTTCATCTTAAAATATAAACTACAGCTTTAAGAAAACCCCGTAAATTTTGACACAGTATTTTTTAAAAGGGTAGCCTCTTGCGAAAACCTCAGCTTCTCCAGTTACACTGCAGTGCAATAAATTAGGAGGGCGTTACTAATAGCCCAAAGCACTTATGACCCTCCTCTGGCTACAGCCACAGACTGTAAAATGCATAAAATGCACCGTTTATACACGCTAAGAAAATCATGTTCACGTATAGAAACAATAATATTTTTTTTAAACGTTGTACAAATGAGCAATCGCCGTTTTCTCTTGCTTACTGTACTATATACAGTACCTATTGCACTTTCGGTTTAGAAGACACCTCATTTTCTTCTCCAAAATCTCTCGTATAAATATGTTTAAGAAACCAGGTACTTACCAGTATATTCAGCTACAGCTGTTTTGTGATGAACCCTGAAGAGTTTATCTTGTTATATTTCGCCAGAGTCCCGTACAGTCGACATTTCCGCAGCGACCACCCCTCTCACTTAGGGCTGAAATACGTTGCTGTACTTGTGTGAATACACACGCGCTTTCGTAAGTTCTTTTTAAAACGTATTTAAATACATTAGGCGGTGTATGTTATGGTTATTATATATATACTGTATGTGACTATTCTGAAATAAATGTATTCTGTAACAAATTTCTGAATGATACAGCTTCTTCTTTAGTTCGAACTTAAAACCATGGATGTGCAGGGAATATTTTTTTAGATATTGACATTTAAATAAAACTAGTAGAAACCAGGAGGAAATTGCCTCAAAAGGGCCAAAGTAAATAGGGCTAAATGTATTAACCAAGGTTAAAGACAAAGCACAGTGGATTTAGATTTTTAGATCAGAGACTAGCTGATTGGGTTTTCAATCTCTTCTCTTCCCTCCTTTTAAATTTTTTTTTAAGCACAGGTTCTGAACTGTAAAATACTACAGTGTGTTCATAAAGGAATCATTCAGTAACTTAAAATGAACTTTGAAGCACCATGAGCACTATGAATTTTCCAGACCTGTTTAATTCTGTGCCTTGTGAAAAGAGGAAATTTACAGCGTATATCCAGCAGTATACTGGAGGCATACTGTAAACGTTTACGAACCTGAGGTCTTCAAAGCACAAATGGCAATGTAATTAGGATTTTATGCTGCTTACTTCAAAATCCGCCTGTTGTGTTGTTCAGAATTCCACTGAGGCAACCTTGGTAAAGGTGGAATCAGAAACTCAAATAAATCACCTGCGCTGAGGCCGATATGCAAAAAGCACGCTGCGTTAATAATGCAAGCTTGCTCTTCCCCAGGAAACACAATGTAATGGATGGACATAAACATGTTACAGAAGCCATAAATCATGGATATGAAAGAGCACAGCAGGAAAATAACAAAACGGCTGACGTGAAAAATGCGAGGCCAGAAGGCAGAAGGAAAAACTCATTTTGTAACCATAGGGTAAAGGCTTCTGCGAAATCCGGTTACCCGCCGTATCCATATGTTATGAGAGTTTCTCATTGCGTATCTAGGCATCTTTAAAAGCGGAATGATGGTTAGTGATAGTTTTCATCATCCTGTGATGAATTGCCACCAGCAAAGAAAATAAATCAGCCGTGTGATTACTATATTTTCAGTGATTAATCAGTATCATAATCAGGACAGTTGAGTAAAGGTACCATTTTAAAATGCCACTCCAATGACTGGACTCACTGATTCTCTGAATAGAACATGATTTTCTGGAAATTAATTTCAAGCGTTTTGTGCCATTTGTAATTACGTTTCTAGTTACGTTTGTAGCTCTGAAAGACTGTCGTCGCTATGTGTGACTGATGACAAACTGGGCTGGGTCTCAGGTGCTAGCTTGTCATCTTACATTTAAAAGCCACTACAACGATACAACACAATTTATTTAATTAAAATTCATTTTCAGAACACTGTCAAAGTAATGTAGAATAATGGCAATAACTCATTATTTAACGGCAATCCCCTAACATTACAGGATTTATACATTCATTAAATGGTTTTTCACTGGCAAAATTGCTGCCAGTCTTTTCACCGAGATATTTTTTACAGTGTAGAATATTGATAATCACAATTAGGACTGATCTTAGCCTAGCTATTTACAATTTTGTAGCCAACAGTGAGTAGTCAACATCTTTTCAAACGAGCTTCCCTTTCCGTTTGTCCACGTCAGCATCGCACAGCTGCGTTTATATCTTCTCATTTCAGATGGGTATAAGAAAAAGAACGGAATACAGTAGCCTACCCCCGGGACCACAATGCAGTAAAATAAGAGCCATAAACTATTAAAAACAGATATACATACAGGAAGCTTATGCATTGTTCCTGCTTAGGGGATTTATATTAAAGTCAAATTGGATGGCATATGATCCACAAAAAACGGTTTATTGAATAGTTTATGACTGATCATGCATGCATTGCTTGGGAAAGCCCGAAATTAGCGACTTTCCATGGACTGACACACCCACACAGCGACTCTCCTCCCACTTTGGTGCACGGCGAGTCAAACGGGCTCAGGAGCGTGAACATCCATGACGAAATGGCCACTGCGCCAGTGCGACAGCTCACCACGTGCAGTCCCGTGGAAAATAGAGCCCTAAGACATACAGATCACGAAAGCCAAGACAAGATGAAACCAAGTACATTTGTTTGTTGCCGTGAAAGCAGCTGATGTGATTGTTTGACTGGTGACAGGTGAAAGCTGGCTGGCCTCCAAACGACGCGAAGCTCGGGCGCTAGCTTGTCATCTTGCCTTTAAGGTGCTCGCGCGACACACGGATTGAACTTTCGAGTGGTGTGTATACATTAGATGTGTTTATTGGCAGTAATCTTCAGTTATGTTTCTTCAGCGTTCAAGTGGATGTGTAGCAATACTCATGATAAATACTTCTTTTTTTTTTTTTTTTTTTACGGTCACCTCCCGAAGAAAAAACCCTGGGTATTTATTTTTTTTTTAACGGTCACCTCCCGAAGAAAAAACCCTGGGTATTTTTTTTAATTTTTTTTTTTTCGTTTTTTTTAATTTATTTGTTTCTGATTTTTCAAATTTTCTCCCAATTTCATAGCCATTTGCACCCCTATGTAATTCAATTCCCCGTAGCAACTGCTTGAAAACCTCCTTACATGGTATGGGCCAGTGGGAGGGGGTATACCTATAAGAGGAGGAGTGTTTCACCATAGTGGAGTGTGGTGAAGGTGATGCTGTTTGTGGTAAGAGATAGTAGTGGTGGTGATGCTGCAAAAGGCTACCTGCATATTTGTGCTTTTGTTTCTTTGTTTGTTTCGATATCGTCACTTGCGGTTTTGTATATATGGGGATTTTTGTACCTTAGCATGTGCTGTTACCGTATTGCCATCATTTTATTTATGAGATCAGTGCCTTACGGCCAGAATTACTCTCACCCAGAGTCGGAGTGTGACACCACATATGCTTTTGTTCATCAACAACACATGCTATAGTCATGCCCGATACCTTAAGGCACCTAGATGTCCGGTGAGGTAGTACAGAGGCCTGTCCAATTTCCACCTTTTGCTGTACTGCCATTCAATTTACAACCTAGATGATCAGCCCTCACCTGCTACACTAAATCAATATCAACACACACACACATGCTAAACTAATCTTATAGGGGGAAAAAACTCTGAGCCCATCAAAACCTTCTCTCAAAGAGCCAGATGTGAATTGTTTGACGCCTTCACGTTTCACGTGTGTCTTCTCTGTGAAAGGCATGCTCTCAAACACCAACCCGTCCAATTTCTACCTTTCGCTGTCCTGCCATTCAATTTACAGCTTTACAATTTACAATAAGAAGAAAAACAAAATGCACACAGTCACTCTAGATACACAAAACTCTCCGATATTACACTCTTATCTGATCTCTCACTTACTAAACTGTCGTTTGCTAATCGCTGTCCGACGCAAGGTCTTAAAAATGACAAAATGTCAAGTACATTAATTGAATTTGACTTAGCTGAGTGGGAGGGGTAAATCAATTGGACATGATATTGTTTAGATTAGTAGAAGGAATTGCTCTTAAAACTCATCACTGACCGGAATGAAGACATGCCTCCTATCACGTTCATGTGACATTTTGATGTTGATGTTGAAGGTTTCGGGAATTAGGTGCTGCTTCTCTTGCTACTTCCAGAACACACACACACACACACACACACACACACACATACAGTGAAAGAAACCCTTAAAGTGATCCATCCACATCTACTGCATATCTGGCAGCAGAGTAATGGTTTGAGGTTTGTTTAATACCTCAGACCATTGATTACTTACAGCCCCCCCCCCCCCCAATTCCCATAGAGATCATATAAAATGCAGAGAGGTTATATTATGGCTCATAAATGTACCTGAAAAAAACATATCAAGAGTCCTTTGATGTTGTTGGGTCACAGACATCAGGAAGTCATGGCATACAAAGCATATACAACCAAATATTAAATAGGCCTATGATGACACGGTTCACCCGATATGGATGTGAACACCGTCAAATTAAAGATGAAAGTCTGCACTTTAACCTCATTGTCACTGATCCATTTCAAATCCAATGTACTGAGCCAAAACAACAAAAAATGTGTCACTGTTCAAACACTTTTGGAGTGCACTGTATGTACACATATAAAAAAAAATAAAAAATATATATATATATATATATATATACGTATAATGTATATACAGTGGTGCTAGAAAGGTTGTGAACCCTTTAGAATTTTCTGTATATCTACATAAATTCGATCTAAAATGTGATCACATCTTCATCTAAGTCCTAAAACTTGATGAAGTGAACCCAGCTCAACAAAAAACATAATTATTTTATAATTTATTTATTGAGCAAAATTATCCAACGTTAAATGCTTTGTTGGAAAAAGTATGTGAACCCTTGGATCATACATATTTCTAAAGTATCATATTTAATATCTGGTCGCATATCCTTTGCCTGCTGTTACTTCCTGAAGTCTGTGACCCATCAATATTAAAAGACTCTCGATATCTTATTTCCAGGTACTGTTACAAGCAATACTATAACCTCTCTGCATTTGAATGGATCTCTCTGGGAATTGAGGGGTGAGACTAGATTCAGCTGTAAATTACACTGGTACAGTATGGAACACATGACTGGCTAAATGGCTGTAAGTCATCCAGGGTCTAAGGTATCAAACGAACCCCAAACCATCACTCTGCGGCCAGATATGGAGTAGATGTGGTTGGATCACTTTAAGGGTTTCTTCTCCTGACTTTTTCCCCCCATAGAGTTGTACAGGAAAATGAGTCAGGATAAATAACCCTTGCAGTGATCCATCCACATCCACAATAAATTCTTCTGTGAGTAAGTGTGTCCAAACTTTTGACTGGTACCGTACAGACAGGTATTCATTGAGAATCAGGACAGTAGCCTACTTTGTATGGTTGCATGCTGTGCATGAGGATAATTGACATTTTTGGCACACAGACGATTCGCAGTCACAGTATGCAATCTGAGGCAGGCCTGTGCCACTTTTTAAGTTAATTCTGCAAGATGTGGGGAACCAACGAAGAAATGGAACTAATCTGGTGCTGCTTGTTCCTGGTGCAGTGGTTTAGGTAATATTTCTCTGGAGTACCTGTGCAGAGAGGTATCTAGTCTGGCTTTGATAATGACACGCTTCCCCTGTGCCTCTCACCCCACACTGCCCACAGTACACAGCTCAATCTGTAATTGACCAAGAACAGGACAAAACACGCTCTCCCCATTTTATCCTCATTCCTTCACGGATCCCATTCAGTCAAGGAAGTTATCCGTTATCAGAGCAGCCATGCACTCAGACATGGAGCCACGTCCAATCCCGCTCCACATGAAGGGATTTGTTTGGACTACTGGAGTGATGTGAAGAAGCTCAAAACCCAGGCCTGTGGAAATGAAATCAACCTGTTTTCGTGGCAAATATGTGCAGCAAGGATGGTGAAACTAATTTTGTTTTGACTCTTTGAGAATTACGACTGACAAAACAAAATACATTAAAAATATACGTATATATATATTTCTATTTGGCTACATTTATATTGCTGATAGCTAAACCTTAGTGAATTGTCCTGTGATCTTTTTATTCTTTTCATTTCTATAGGGTGTGCCTCCAAGTCACAGCCAATAAGGAAGGAGATTATTTTTACAGGGAAGAGCATTGTGACTTTCAGACATCCATCCAAAATATTTATTTCTGTGTCCACAAAGTCCTTTTGTTCCTGCGATTAAAGAGGTTGTGCATTTAAAACCACACGAGGGTCCTTTATTTATTTATTTGTTTTTGCTTCACTAACTGCTGGAGGTGGTTTGCACGCAGTTGGTTTGAGGCAATATTGAAGATGGCCAGTGGTCAATGATTCAAACAATTCTCCGCTGTCCCTTCGAGAGCTGGCAGCAGAGTGTGTTGTTCGGCTTCCAGGACTATCTCTAACTGCAGCTGCTGCATTTACCGGGACATCCAAAAACACCCGATTCTATTTTTTTCCTGTATTTACATGATCCTGTGTTGCTCTCTGATATTCTGTCCCCACATATTTCACTTCACCGTTAGCCGTTACGTTTCCAATGCGTCTGGTTCTGCAAGAACGCATTGAAGTGAAAGACAAGGCATGCTGGGTTTCCACAATCAGACACGTGTTTGCTGTGTTACTGTTCTCTTGCGAAAGGCAGTCTCCATAGGAGATACAGAAAAAGAAACTTCCCACACACCACACATTGTTCTTATCCTATTGCAGGGATATTTGCAAGAACACATTTTTTTTTAAAAAGGGCATGGAATTCTTCAAGTACAGTAGTGGTCAAAAGTTTACATACTCTTACGTTGAAGTCATTAAAACTAATTTTTAACCACTCCACAGATTTCTGGTTAGCAAACTATTGTGTTGGCAAGTCAGTTAGGACATCTACTTTGTGCATGACACAAGTAATTTTTCCAACAATTGTTTAAAAATTGTTACTCTTGTGGGGGTTTAGGCTGGGTTTTTCTGTAAAGCGCATCGTGACAACTAGTTGTGAATTGCGCTATATAAATAAATATTGATTAGATTTGATTTAAACAATTGTTGGAAAAATTACTTGTGTCATGCACAAAGTAGATGTCCTAACTGACTTGCCAACACTATAGTTTGCTAACATGAAATCTGTGGAGTGGTTAAAAATTAGTTTTAATGACTTCAGCCTAAGTGTATGTAAACCTTTGACCACAACTGTAGCAACCTAAACACATACAATTGAGTCGCCCTCATCAAATAATGTCCGGTGAGGTACACCAGTGAGGTACACCCCCCCCCCCCCCCCCCAATATTTTCTCTCATTTGGAATTGCCAGTTGTGCTATGCTCTTCTATGCCCTGCACAGGTAGCACTGCGGCTAAATCATATATGCTCCCCTGATACCCTCGCCTATGAGCCAGTAACTATTTTTCACAGTAGTTCTGCCAGCCCCCAATCAGAAATGTGCAGGGGCACATTTGTCATGCATAACTTGTAGGCGTCCAGTAAGTCGCAAGGGGACGCTTGTGCAGCGGTAACCTGAAAAACCCCGCTCGACCTTAGCCCGCCCTAGTCCGGCGGGACAAAGCCAGTTCTGTCAGGACAACTCACGTATTTAAATGACATGTTAAATGAATGAATGTGCTGCATAATTATTTTAGTTTGCCGGTGAATGGATCTGCTTTAGTGCTGCTCCGGAGCACGGGCATCTCTAAACAGGAGATGACCAGAAACCCCCCATACTAAAGCAGATCCAAACGACAGGTGGAAGCTGGGGTGGTGGAGGGTGACAGCAGATTTATTTTAACACAAGCCGTAAGCAAACAAGGAGCAGCGCATCAGCATAAGCAGTACAGAAAGAACTGATTCTTGGCTTAAAAAGGGGCGCTCCGTTAGAGGCGTGTGCATGTGACTGGTTGAGTGTGGGACGCGTGATCGCTAGCCGATCATGGTCGGCTACAGCGAGAGGTTTCCAGACAGAACTCGCTCTGCGCACGCTTGCATCGTTCCCGACGCT
The DNA here is from genome assembly GCA_029718625.1 of Synaphobranchus kaupii. Classification (NCBI taxonomy): domain Eukaryota; kingdom Metazoa; phylum Chordata; class Actinopteri; order Anguilliformes; family Synaphobranchidae; genus Synaphobranchus; species Synaphobranchus kaupii. The sequence goes on from CM056383.1 coordinate 66,133,812, forward strand.
CATTTCTGCTGCAAAGCTGAAAGATTAACAGCCGTAGTCAGACAATGGCTCGGCTCAACTAGTGAAGTCATGGTTATATCACTCAAACATTAGTTTTGAATACCTCAGTTACAGTTCTTTACAGTACATTGTTCCATAAGCATGCAATGAGTGTGAGTCATTGGGGTTTACCCAGTTTTTCTAGTGGAATGTTTGCACTCAAAAATTAATTGGTAAAGAAAAAAATACTTATAAAATCTAAAAAGGCATCTCTGAAGACAGTGATTCATCAACAACAGCAGATAGGGGATGTTGGTATCTTCAATGTGACTGATGAATCACTTACCATCACTCCCCAAAGTTAGGGCATGTAGGGCTGTGCTTTTCCTACAAAATCTATGCTCATCAGTCTGTTCAAATTATTCTTGTCAGAAGAAGTGCCAATATGCAGATATGGGTATATTTCTTCTAACGTTTTGCACGGTACAATTTATTTAATGAAATACCACTTCCAATATTTTTTTTTCTTCAGTGCGATACTCTGGAATATAAGATTTCATTTGCAGTGACCTCCTGGAGCTGCTTCATCAAATGTATAACTTTCAGTAGATCCTCCAACATCTTTCACCACCTAAGCACGGATGAAAAAGACATTACCCTGACAACTACACTTATAATTGGCTGGCTGTCGAGCTCCAGTTACAGTGTAACTTAAATATATCTCCCACAGATATGCCACACCATCAAAGCATGAGTGAACCTGAACGTATGATTCATATTTTTTAATTAAACTACAGAGTCTAATTTGATTGACCCTCTGTTTGTGTAGTTTCCAGGAAATGATAAGGAATGCGCAGTAATTTTAACAAATTAAAAATGACTGCACTGATTACTGCTTTTCAATCATGATATGTAATATATGAATATAATAGGAGACAATAATACATTTCCACCGTATTATTTTCCAACATGACGCATATGTGTTGTCATTTTTGTTATACACGTGGCCTGTGATAATTAAAATACTTTGAAAAAAAAGGATTTAAAATGCAGAGCTGTATGCTGTATGCTGTATGCCGCTCATTACAACCTGTTCATGTTAATTGACATGTTTTATTTTAGAGATCATTACCATATTTACATTCACTTTCCAGTTATTTACAATACTTTTGCTACTGTTATGATGTTGATTTGTAAATTATTCATCATGATGCATATCCTTAAAGCATAAATGTGCATTAAAAAGCAGCCATTTGAAGTAATGTTTAATCCATGTGATTGTCATTAAATACATCTGCCATTTAAAAGTAACTGTATACCCAACTGTTATATTACATTACATTACAGTCATTTAGCAGACGCTTTTATCCAAAGCGACATACAATAAGAATACATACAGAAAGGTCATCAAAGTAACTACAGAACAGATAAGACAAAGCACATCCTTCCCATAACGTACGTAGCAGCTATCCCTAGTAATGAACATTGAATGTAGTTCGCAGTAAGCTGTGGGTAAATCAGCTGTACTATAATTATATTCTAAATACTATTATAAAACTATAACAAACAGTTAGACAAGAAAACACAGGGAACAAGTACCATGAGAAAAGGCAAGAATCAGTCAAGGCAGGGTCTGAAGAGGTGTGTCTTCAGGCCATGATGGAATGCAGGCGGTGTTGGAGTAGAACGTAGGGGAATGGGGAGTTTGTTCCACCACTGAGGAGCTAGGGTGGAAAAGCTCTGCAGTCGGGACGAGCGAGAGAGCATTGTGTTATTCAACTTTTGTTCTCGGTTTGAAACTGTATTTTGTGAAAAATAGAACCCTTGCATGTACGTTCAGTGCAGGACATCCAGTGGATGGTGAAGGGCCATCTTTGTTCTTTTGTCCCCTACTGTACACTTCTGTTTGGTCATTAATGCTCACCCTCCATCACAGTCAGCAGTGACAGGCACCGTGCCAGTGAGGCCTGTCTTGCCATACAGTTGTCTCTGCGATCGCATGGGCAAATGTCACTGCCTGAGTCTGACACTTCCACTCCCTCCATATCACTTGAGGTATGACAGAAGCAGGGCTGAATGGGCTGTAGTTACACTAAGTATAGATTTTTGGCCCCCAAAAATCAATTTCAGTGTTCTATAGTGTAGGAATGCTAATTAGCGGAACCCGTACAGTCCAACTGCTAACAAAACTGCAGGTTGCAGTTGTTTTTTTAAACAAAATGACTTTGAAAAATTCACAAAGCATTAATTTTGTTACTATTGGCCCTATTGTAATGAGCACAGGGAGAAAATAGAGTTTACATTGTGCCAAGGAAGCCATTTAAATCTCTGCTTTTTTAACCACTTGTACTGAGAGCCCTGACAGAAATGGAATATATCATGAAAATGTATTGAGGTAATTATAATTTTGGGGATGATCGCGAGCACTGGGGGGTTGTTGGGGCAGATTAATTGTTGTTTTAATTTAAAAAAATTTAAAACGCTGAAGGATCATTTCTGGGAGGGGGCCTGCCCCCCCCCCCCCCCCCATCGCGGCTGTTCCAGCTTAATTTACCGCTAAATCTAGTCCCACCCCCCAATTCCCATATAGATCCATTCAAATGCAGAGAAGTTATAGTATTGCTTGTAATACCAGAAAATAAGATATCAAGAGTCTTTTGATGTTGTTGGGTCACAGACATCAGGAAGTCATGGCATGCAAAGGATATGCGACCAAATATAAAAAATTATGACTTTATTCTCCATTATGTTAAACAGTCCAATATTTTTTGATTTGATGATTCTGCACTTCAACCTCATTGTATCCTTTCAAACTCAAAGTGCTAGAGTACAGAACCAAAATAACAAAAAATGTGTCACTGTCCAATGAATTATGGTGCCCACTGTATATGTAACAGCTCATATCCCTTGAGGCAGTTTGGAGCAGTGTATCTTGGTGTCGAAAAATCTATCCAAAATCTTGCTGGAGCCTATCCCAGCATGCATTGTGCGAATACACCCTGGACAGGTCGCCAATCCATCACAGGGCACACACACCATTCACTCACACACTCATACCGATGGGCAATTTAGAGTCTCCAATTTGCCTAACCTGCATGTATTTGGACTGTGGGAGGAAACTGGAGTACCCGGAGGAAACCCACACGGACACAGGGAGAACATGTAAACGCCACTCCTCCTTGCTATGAGGCGACAGTGCTAACCACTGCACCACTGTGCCACCCTGTAATAATATGATGAATTCATAGTGGACACTGTACACTAATTTTATGCAGTGGATATTGAGAAGCATTCCAAAGGGTAGGTAAACAACGCCATTCTAGGATCAATGCAGATTCAACTCCTCCAAACTCATCTACGCTTTGCTCCACTGGTGCGAGGGCGGGCTGGCTAATATAGCCCCCACCAATTGCTCCAGGTTCTTAGTGCATTGCTGGGTTTTGGTTTGCCTTTCCACCCGAGTTGAATGAACTGCTTCTGTCACTGGGGAACAGTCTTTTCTGTCTCAGAGAAAGAGGTACTGACACTCCCTGCTATCTCATGCCAGACCCGCTTCACAGCTGAGGCCCAAAGGCGGTTGCTGTGGTGTCATACTTGGGTATTGTCTCTGCTTTTAAAATGTACCAGGAGGGCTCCTGCTTCTTTCTGCTGGAAGCGTTCATCCTCTCTCATGTCTGCCCTAACTTACATGGAAACTAGTACACCAGCAGTAGCTTAAAATCTTTTCCAGTTACTACCAAGCCATCTGAACCTTGTGTCAAATGTGTTTGCTCCATGAAAGTAAGGCAGAAGATGGCATAATGAAAGTCAACAAAAAATCTCACTGGTTGCACATTCAAAATTACAATTTAATTTTGGGCATTTAGCAGAAGCTTTGAAGAGACTTGAATTTTGCATGATTATGAACCAGCACGACAGCTAAGTTAGTTACAGATTAGTAAAGCTCAAATCAAATCACTGCCATTGTAGGGATGCATTCCAGAAGGCCCAAATCCTCCTGCAAGATGATGTAATCCCTACCAGGAAAAATGCACAAAATGAAAAAGCATCTCTTTGTTTTGAGTTCCATGAAAATCCAAAACGTAGTTTGGAAACAGCTTGCACTAGAAATTCTACCTGCGTTTGTATTATTTCATCCTTTTGAACTTATGAGAGGTAAGGGGTCCCAATAGTCGAAAAATGCACCCTCCCTTCCTTCACTACGACCTCCTCTCCTCCGTGCCCCGGAAACGGATCTTTGTGTCCTCCCTCCCTCCACTGTCCCAATATTGAAAAAGACGAGCGAAGCGGCTTCAAACTCGGGTTCTCCTCCCCTCCGGTGAAGCATACACCTACTGCGGAAGTTTTTTCACATTTTTGGGTGACATCATCGCGCTCACGCCCACAGACATTTAAGAATAGGAAACAGTGATGATGCGTAGCTATGCCTTATATGAATTTCCCCAAGATAATGATGCCCCAATGCAAGATATTTAGCCTAAATTGTGTGTGCTTCAGTAGGTTATTATCACACATAGGACATAGCATCCTACAACGGATAACAAAATGCCAGTCTTTACTAAAAAACAGCTTTATTTGCTTGCACATTAACGTCGCTTATTAAGGAACGTGACTATACATAAATATAGCCTAAGCATGACAGCTACCATTTCAGTATGTGAATATGCATTAATTTATTTATTCAACCATTCCAAAGGACGTTTTTAAATTTGATTTCAGATGTTACAGTGGGAAATAGGCCTAATTGTTTTTCGGTGTGACCACTGCAATACTATGAACATTAGGAATGATAGACCTATATCTGATAATATGACGATAATTCGTTCCACTAATCTACGGAAATGTTTCCCAATTTGCCGATGTGAGATGCAAGGAACTGGCAATAGTAGGCTGTAGTGTAGCTACAGTAGCCTATAGGCCTATGTGGTGAATTAGTGCTCGGTATGTTCAGACATCGGGAACATCGGGATTCTGGAATTACAGTAAATTGTTATGTTTGCGTAGCCTATACTACATGTTTACTTTGCTGTAATATTGCTGATTGTTATGTTAATTAGTGTCTCGATGCGAAACGCGATACAGGCTATGTTTACACTGTACATGCAACTAGGTTACTTGCACTTGTAACTTAAAATATATTTTGCAGCTTTAAATGGGCTGACCATGTGGAAGATCTGTGATTGGATTTGGGAATATTTGTGGGCTCGGCATCAGTCAAAGTTATGATAGGGCAACTTCATCAATAGTCGACGGCGGTTTTGATGACAGTGAAGCAGACTCGCCGTCCCAATTTTCTTCACGGCTCCTTTCCTCCAGGAGTGGTAGTGGGAGAGTGGAGGAAGGGAGGTGGGGAGTGAAGAATATTGGGATGCACCCAAGGTGCATATGAACATAGAAATCAAGTAGATTTTTGGAATTGCAAGATCTTGAAACAGTGAGTGTGTGTGCAGCATGCAGAAACAGTTTACAGATTGTCATATTGAATCCTTTCTTCAGACAGGACAAGAAGCCTTTTATACCTGGTTAAATTAACTGTCAACCTAAATGTGGTTGGGATAAAAAACACAAATCGAATGGGGCACGGGGCACAGCGAAGGTTACACGGAAACACGGGGCCTGACCAGTTTGTAAAGCAAAGACTTGTGAATGGGAGTCATAACCTCTCTGGGCTAAATCCCCCATGAGAACACACACTGTGTTCCATAATCTGCATAAACTGGCAGAATGCAGGTTTTCTTAATGAGGGAGCGATGCAAATTCACTGAAAGTCATTTAGTTGTGCAGAAACTGCATGTAGGACATAATGTGCAGGGGTGTTTTAAAAGACAGAAAGCTTGTGTTGATTTGTAATTATCTGCTATATTTTTCAATATACACTTTTAATGGGAAATGCATGTTTAAACATTTTCAATTAGTTATCATTCAGTGGTCACAATTTTGCAAGCATCCAAGTTAACCTGAATATAGCATGATTTACCACTAAAATAGCGAAAAACAAAATAGTTATTTTTGCCATAATCTTCTCAGTATTCCAAAGCACAGTTCTCATCTACATGTCTAACAGACAATACCCCAAACCTTCAGAAATAAAAGGAAACCATTATGCTCCCTTTCATCGTTTAGGTTCTGCAAGAAACACTTGAAATGCTTATTAAATTTCTAATGCATTACCAGAAGTATTTGTATCTGTTATTCATTCATTATTCATTTATTACATTCATTTAGCAAACGCTTTTATCCAAATCGACGTACAGTAAGTGCATACAGAGACATCATCAAGATCACTACAGAACAGACAAGACAAAGCACATCCTTCCCATAATGTAGCAGCTATCCCTAGTAATGAACATTGACTGTAGTTCACAGTAAGCTGTGAGTAAATCAGCAATACTACACTTCTATTCTAAATACTATTATAAACTATAATAAACAGACAGGAAAACACAGGGAACTAGTAAACACAGGGAACTGATATCCCTAGGTTAGGATATCAGTCAAGGTGGAGTCTGAAGAGGTGTGTCTTCAGGCCTCGACGGAATGCAGGCAGGGTTGGAGTAGAACGTAGGGGAATGGGAAGTTAATTCCACCACAAGGGAGCTAAGGTGGAAAAACTCCGCAGTCGGGACGAGCGAGAGCCTTTGACACGGAGGGGGGGAAGTGCCAGTCGCCCTGCTGTAGAAGAGCGAAGTGGTCGAGCAGGAACATAGTTCTGGATTAAATGTTATGTTGTCAATGTTGATCAAAGATTAACCAAAGGAGGCCAATGTGAAGAAATGTGGGCAACGATTAAAAATGTATTTATTTATTTGTTTATTTCACAATAGAACATTCAAGACTAACATTTCTGAAGTCTTGCCTTCGATCTTCTCTCACACAGGTAACCTTGAAGTGGGTGACCTTATTCTTGTTCAACATGATAGTTGAAACTCCACCAAAACTCTCCAAAGAGCGACTGTGTGATTCTCCTGACTTCCTGGGGGTCTTTACTGGAATCCGGCTGCACTACCCTTTGGATAGGCCCTGTTCTTTGTCCACTGCCGTACTTGATCCCTGGTTGAGAATAATGCTCTGGACATGAAGGAAGACACATAGACCCAAGGCCCAATGGTGGAAAAACCAGTAAAAGCTACAGTCTAAGTGTAGTATGAGGCTATACAGCCCTCTCTGATATTCAATGTTGCGACAGCTTTTGATAATAAATATAAATTTAAATCGTCCCCTTATGTCTGGAATATACTGTGTGTAAGACATACCGTTTGCCTGTCATAGTATCATTTTCTTTTGTAATCCAAGCAAACTGAGGTTTAGATTTCTGAATTATTTCACAACAGATGGCCAAGTTGTTTTGGCAGATTAATGCATTTAGCACTAGGTGTTTATTTGTGGTTATTGTTGGAATGTGTTTATTATGGATTATAGTGAACATGTTTAGTCCTAGTCAGAGGCTTGTGGAAAAACATGCTCTTGCAGTCATAAAGGTTATGACTCTATTGTGGGGAGAATACGAGAATAAAGAGATATGGCTTTCAAATTATGGCCTGATTTACTAAGACCTTTAGCGGGTGCAAAACCCTTTTGCACATGCAAAACTAATAACACAACCAATAGTTGGTGCAAAGAAAATACCATGACCAATCGTTGGTCGTGTTATTGGCTTTGCGTGTGCTATAAGGTTTTGTACATGCTAAAGGCCTTAGTATTGTTTGTACAGATGAACATGGTACCTTCAGGCATTTTGAAATTACTCCCAAGGATGAACCAGACTTTTTCTTTCTGAGGTCTTGGCTGATTTCTTTTGATTTTCCCATGATGTCAAGCAAAGCGGCACTGAGTTTTAAGGTAGGCCTTAAAATACATCCACAGGTGCACCTCCAATTGACTCAAATAATATCAATTAGCTTATCAGAAGTTTCTAAAGCCATGACATCATTTTCTGGAATTTTCAAAGCTGTTTAAAGGCACAGTCCACTTAGTGTATGTAAACCCACTGGAATTGTGATATAGTGAATTAAAAGTGAAATAATCTGTCTGTAAACAATTGTTGGAAAATTACTTGTGTCATGCACAAAGCAGATGTCCTAACTGACTTGCCAACACTATAGTTTGCTAACATGAAATCTGTGGAGTGGTTAAAAATTAGAAATCCACCTCTCCCAATACTGAGCAGCAACAGCAGTTTGATTGCAACATCGCAATGAGACTCAGACAGGATGGGTTTAGATATGCTTACCTAAGTTTGCAGGGCTTCACAAGCTTAGCTGTGCTGTGTCTTCTTCTTCCAGTACAAAATGGCCGCCATACACTACGCATGCACATTTGAGTACATCGTTAAATGCACTTAATTGGTTAGCTTTGCTTTTCATTAAATTAATTAAGTTAGTAACGAATCATGTAAAACCCGGAAACCTGAAAAGTCTTGTAATGTGAACAAAAGAAAATTAAGCAATATGAACTGTCCCACTTTTTTCATTTTCTGGAGTGCAGGGCACAAGGAATATCCGCAAATTCAATGCATTATATTGCCACTTTGTAGAGGGTGGTGTCATTTAAACATCATTTCTGTACACCACATGGGCTAAGATACTGTACAATACTGTCCTTCTATCAATTCTCCTCACTGTAGGCCATAGATGAAATCTGCGGACCGCTGTCAGAACAAGACCTGCTAGTTGGAGTAAATGCAGGAGGAGGCCGCTGTTAAGGGACTGGCTGAATAAGTGTGGATTAATCATTCTGCTGGGCCTAAGGAAAGTGAGTTGGCTTCAGTGGACAATAGTTGTGATGAATGACACGGCAATGATATTGAAATGCTTTCAACCTAAGATATAGTGGTTGAGTTGGCTACGGGTCTTCTGGAATGCACAGCTGATGTGCTTTTTGTATTTGCCAGAAGCTTGCTAATAAATTACTGTCTGTCAAACGGAGGTATCACTTACGGTTTGTGTTAAAATGAAACTATTGCATCATGCTGCTGTTTTCAGAATCGCATAGCCTCATGTTAAGTTGTGCCTACAAAATTCCATCTTTTTGCTGAACCTAGGGGGGTAGCAGTTCATTAATTTAATTAACATTTTAATTTTAATTTGTTTTTCTGATAACATTTTAGATTATTCTCATCAATGTGTCATGGAAATACAATATATAGATACATATTAATTCCACTCATCTAATTGAAATGCACCCTTTATGGCACAGACTAACCATATCTTCCAGCATTGCTGAATTTGAAAAACCACCCTTCAATGCGCAAAGGAATGAATACAGATTGGACCTTAAATCAATAGCAAAGCAGGACAGTCATACTGTAATATGAGTAAATCCAAGTATGATGATTATAGGAGCTAGTGCCTATGAATATTATTTGGGTCCAGCATATAAGTCTCTGAAATCTGGCCAGTTATTATCAGTGGTTTATTTCCAGGCAGTATATCATGTTCATGTCTGTTCAAACTTTCTGAGTAGTGAGTGCCAGGGTTTTCCTAATTCGTTAAAAGTAACTATGAAATAAAAAAGAAAATATTGATTTAAAACACACGCAGTGGGAAGTAAAGGAAGACATTTTTAAAAGTGCATCAAAACAAACCAAATAACTATCAATATTGTGCATGTCTTATGTTAATGGATAATACAGTGCAGAAATAAGGATGACTTGCGCAAGTGATTGAAGAGAGAAGGAAACGGAACTAGCAGACACTTTTTTCACGCATGACTAATCAGAGTGCAAGTACATGTTATTTTAAAACAAAGAAGCAATTATAATTCACTGATTGCTGAATTAAAGTAAATTGAACACTTAAGCCAATAGCATTGCACAGCTGTGTTTAAAATCACCGTTATGTAACCATTATAATTAATAAACCAATCAATGTAGGCTTTCATGAAGGCATACAGCATAGTCAAGGTGAAAGGAATGTCACTATGTAGACAGACAAATCATGGAATATGTAAGGTAAATTATGGAATATATTTCAGACAAGATTATTTCTGAATTTAAAAAATGCAGGAAAGACAATTCAAAGAAAACATGATTGAATCTTCATTAAGGCCATATGGATGCACTTTTATGCTGTGCGCTGCATATTATATATGAAGAGTGTTTTCCAAACCTCCCTAAGTCTAGTTTTGATAAACCATATTTTTCAAGGTGGGTATAATTTTTCGGTTAAAAATTTTGATTTTCAGGTGATTTTTGTGAAAGATGTTTTATGGTTAGATATGGTTCAAATGTGATTTTTTTTTAGTTTTATAATTGTCAAAATAAATTCTCCTACATCCAATCATTCAATTTTGTTTGTATCTTTAGAGCCTTTCCAGTGGAAAGGTGTTTTTTTACAGTGCCTTCTTACTGTCCTCTCTGTCATAGCAGTTTTTTCTCTCAGTAACCGTAACACTTGTAGTCAAAATGTTGGAAAAGTATGAGCCAATTCCTATGTAAGAATTTCTCAATTTAATTAAAATCAAATATAATTGTAAAAAGAGAGGTGAAATGGCAGTCAAACTTGCATGCAAATATTCAACACAAAACCTTTACCAGACATCAGACCTTTACCAAACATCAATTGCATCAAAATAAACTATGTTTGAGTTGAGCATTCTAGAAGATGCATGTGAATGGGATTGCATTACCTTGAATTGACTGCCTGACCCTGTCCAGTTTTTATAACAACAAATGATGTATTATTGTCTAATCTCCCTAACAAGAGGTGAAGAAAGAAGCCGTGTGTTTACCTGCCAATTGATTATTCAGATCATTGGCATACGTGGTCATTAAGGGAAATGAATGAACACAGGTTGAGACCAATGATCAGTTTTAAGGGAAGTTTGATACCAGTAATACTGGTATCAACGATGTTTTAGAGGGAAGCAACACCGGTGTCAAAATAGTTCAGTCAGATAACTCACAATTGAATTAAGCTTTATGTTTTATTGCGATTTCTGGCATCATGCTGTGCCTCTTTCACTCCCTGTTTGCATAAATTATTTTAGTAAAAGCCAGCCAAGTTAACGGAGTAAACCCATGGGGATCGTCTGAGAAGCAGAGCCCACATTTGGATGCTTGGGTGGTGGTGGGAGCGCCACAACTTTCCTGAAAGGCTCACATGCGGGAGTATGCGGGGAAAGCCGAACATTGGTAGCGTAGCAGCATAGCACAGCAGTAGCGGCCTAGCAGGGCAGCAGCAGCACGAACAGGTAAGGCAGGTGATTTAAATAGCACTCCCGTTTAAGACGTAAGCATCACGTGAGCTGACGCGATTTGGCACTCCGAGTTGTATGCCCGAACTTGCCTCGCAAGTTCCTCGTCATTAACGTTGTGACAATCCTACTGTGAATTTAGCAATGTTCACCTGCTTCCGTAAATAGTTTGCTTTCTCTCTAATAAGAAGATAGGAAGAGTTAAAGAGAATAATAAAATCATATTTGTTTTAATATAAATGTACCACTGGTATATCAGGTATTTTTAGACAGTCTTCAGAAACTGGAGAAATACTGACTATAATCAATGTAAGATCGTACCAATATATAAGAAAGGGGACCGTACTGATCCAAGAAACTATAGGCCTGTCAGTTTAGCTTGCATCACATGTAAATTACTGGAATCTATCACCAGAGACAAATTATTTCTTGAAAATTAGATTACTTTTTAAAAAAGATGTTTATTTGTCTTCACAGTCTGTACATGATTACACATACAATCCAATACACGTACATAAAGGCCAAAGTGACATCACCACATATAATACCAATCGCACATCCACTGAACAAGCATCCTTATATACATACAACAGGTGAGACTTATATACAGTACATACTGTATATGCAGGAAGGCATACAGGTTATACAATTACCGTGGGAGCTTGTTCAGCTCTGAAATAGCCGTAGGGGCAAAACTCTTACCAAAGCGTGCCCTTTTTACATTTCAGAGATATGTACCTACGGCCTGAGGGGAGAAGGGAAAAGACATGGGATGAGGGGTTGATCCAGGTCATGAGTTAGGTGGAGTGCTATGCACGTAATGGCTTTATCGTGGAGGTCTGAAAGGTTGGGGTGGGAAGACCAATAACCCTGGAGGCCGTGTATGTAATACGGGGTGGTTTGGTCCTGTTTGTGACTGTGAATATAGTTTAGAAACAAGGGTAGCAGAAGCAGATGTTGGGCTGCAATAGAATAGAATAGAATAACTTTTATTTCCTCCCCCCCTTTCCGCGAACTTCAGTTGTAGCCACCAGCAACAACAAAAAAGACGTAGACAGTGGGGCAGACCCACAACACACAAACACACACACCAAATAAAGACATACAATATCAAATTAAGTGAATTTAATTGGAATACAGCCATGATTAGAAATAGCCCCCGCTGTCCCAAGATGTCCAGTGTCATTTAACAGTCCAACACACAAACTCCGCCTCCACATATAACATATAATATAAACGTCACTCTCGTTCTCTTAGACTCTTGGCCTTTAACTCCAGACGCTTAAGCTCTGATCTCCTGTCCAACTTCCCGGTTGGGGAAGGGGCGAGACTAGGCCAACAGAATGAAAGGAACACGCGGGGGGAATCCCTCTGTCTCTCTGGTTATGTGGCCACAACGAACGGTCACCAGCTCTCAGTTACTCGAGCAAAAGCCATTAAACTGCCTCCACCAAGGGATCAGTTTATTTACCAGTTACATTGAGCAATATAGAATGATAGCTGTATATACGTATATCACTGTCCCATAGTTCAGTGTTTTTTCTTCCCTACCGGGAAGTTTTTTTACCTCATTTTGCTGGTTGGGGGCTAAGGCCTGTTTTTTTTTGCTCAATTTTCCTTCCGTTTGCCTGTGCAGCGTCTTTGTGACAGTTCTCTGTAAAAAGCACTATACAAATAAAATTGAATTGGATTGAATTGAATATAGCCCAAGTGAACAGCTCAACAATATTCTCAACACTAGTTGGCACCCGTGCAAGGGTATGCGTGTATATTACCGACGTGTCTGGTAACCCAATGTGAAGCTATATAAATTTATATTCATATATTCAGCACATTCATTGATGCCTCCATGTGACGACTGTTAAGACGTACACATTTGAACTATCTGTCCTCACTACCAAATTCTTAATGTAAACTACACTACACTTATTTACCCCAACACTCATAACAAATAAATCTACATTCTCACTAATTGTCCTACAGTTTATTTAGAATGTTACAACCGCACATTCTGGGCTCCTCTGCTTTAAACGAGATACAACGTATTTCAAATCTGACCTGAAGCAATCACACCAAAGTTCAAAGTTATTCATAAACACAATAATTATGGGACTCAGGCCTATCGCTGTCCCATAATTAAGGGATAAATATACAGTGAGCACCATAATTCATTCAGTGACACATTTTTTGTTATTTTGGTTCTGTACTCTAGCACTTTCAGTTTGAAAGGATACAATGACAATGCGGTTGAAGTGCAGACTGTCTGCTTTAATTTGAGGGTATTTTCATCCGTATCGGATGAACCGTTTAGAAATGATAGAACCTTTTGTACATAGTCCCCCCCCATTTTCGGGCATCAAAAAATATTCTACATTATGTTAAACTGCCCAATATTTTTTGATGTCATAGTCCGGAATATTTAGATGGTCTCACTAACCAGATGGAGTGACCTTAGTTAGGGCTCCCTGGGATAGCTGTTCATTTCGGTACTGGATATACATATTTTTCAGGTTAGAGTCGCTTCTTCACGGCGCAGAATTGGTGTTTTCAAGATTTCTGGACAAGGAGGATGTTTACCTCCTAGGATTGAAGGTCTTAGTGTCAAGAAAACACTTAGATGGATGCCTGGCAGCAGTAGACAGTCTTGCCATCCATCATTTTGTATAACCACACCCCCGTTAATGTGCGTACAGTATATGCAAATTCAATATTCAATATCCATATTCAAGTTACAGGTGCTGAAATTAATGGAGTCAGAACCTTTTTTTCCTCCCTGCAACAAAATTTAAATCGTTACATCTTCCGTTATGGATAGAACTAATACCATACAGACACAATCCATTTATTGTACAAAGAGAAAAATGACTCCACAAGTGAAAGGAGTTGTAAATTCCTTGCGATCAGGTCATCCTCATAGGGCCCATGCATACAAATCGACAGGCCTGGTCACAAAGACATTTCATATCTGATGTCACTCACAACAATAAAACAGGCCATTTTTTCTTTTTTCTTCCTTTCTAACAAATTTGCAGCCTTTGTCTTTGCTGCACTTCATTCCTTTCTCACAAAAAAAATACT